>JAODAL010023020.1:0-63534 GCA_025379985.1 Phyllomedusa bahiana
ATTTTTTGTCTGCCCCCAGGGAAGGGCCCATTTTGTCGTAGCTTAAAAAACTTTTCAGATTTTCGGTTTTCAGATTAAAAATCAGTTGAAGGTAAAAAAATCCGGGATTTATCAAGAAAACAATAAATTGCATATACGGATGTCTCCCCCCCCAATCCCAGAAATTTTCTAACTTTTTAAAACGTTCCTCCTTCTGCAAGAATAAGTCCAAATCAGTCTTTACTTAAAAAACTATCAATTCCTATAATTGCTTTTAATTTTACATTTAAATAGGCCCCACCTTTCTGAGTCTTTGAAACAAAAAAAACCTTTGTTGATTAAATGGGATCCCTCCGGCCATATTTTTTCCAAATTATTGGGGGAGGGGGGCCCCTATAACCAACTTTCCTGAGTCCCGTTTTTCCTTGCAGAGAACAAGAAAACATTAAATAAAAAAGCTACAAAGAGTATCATAAAATATAAAAAAAAAAAATTATAAATATTACCCTCACAATATTGTTCTGGGTGCAAGTTTAGGCGGTTTTCAGATCACACCCTTCTTAATGGCTAAGAGAAAAAAAAGGGGAAAAAAATGCTAGGGGTCACCCCTGGTTTTGGCTCACGGATTTAATTCTCTTAGAGCTAGGCCGGAAAACTGCAAGGAAATGAGATGCCTGTTTGGGGTGACTGCATGAGGCAAAGGGTGCCAAACCCCCAGTTTGGGGCAAGGGGGGGGGGGGGTTTGTAAGTGGGCCAAGGGACGTCATTTTTGGGAGATATGTGCACCGTTATCCCTGGTAGGGTGAGGTAAACCAAGTATAATATGTCCCCATATATAGTAAGCCAATATGGGTAATGCCCTTATAAAAATTTATAACTGCTGTTAGCATTTACTCCGGGCCGGCTTTTACCGAGTGGCCAAAAGCTGGTGGGGGTTGCTCCCATTTTTTCCGGTCCGGCCATTTTTTTATCATCTTGTAAGCCGGGTAAGTCGGGGGTTTTGGGGGTGTGGTGCCCAGTCTCACTACAGCATTTGGAGAAAAAGAGCTCTGTTTGCAGGCGGAGGTACAAAAAACCTGCCGGGAAAACAGCACCTTGCCCGGCACCATACGGACTGGTGAGAGCCCACATCGATCAAGAGAACTGACTTTGCATGCTGCATACTTTGGGTTTGCTTAAAAATTTTTAAAACTGGTGCAGGCTAAAGCAACCCTTTTGTTGCTGTGTACAAGTTGGCAAAAAAGGCACCTTTCAAGTTGCAATGACCCCTGCTGCTTTTCCCTTTTAAAAAGGTTCCCCCTTTGAAGTTGAACCCCCAACAATATAAAAATATTAATATATATATATAAAAAAAATTTAATTATATTTTTAATATATATATTTTAATATATATATAAATATATAGGCCCTGGGGGGGCCCCAGTTTTCCCTGACCGTCCCGCCTGGAGGGCCCCAGTGTTCCTGAGCTTGCCCCTGGAGGGCCCACTTTTTCCTGACCGTAGCCGGGAGGGTCCCCGTGTTCCGACCGTGAGCCTGGAGGGTCCGGTGTTCCTGAGCCGTGACCCCTGGAGGGCCCCCGCGTTTTCCTACCCCGTGACCCTGGGGGGGCCCCCGGTGTTCCTGACCCGGCCGCCTGGGGGGCCCCCCATTTTCCCTGAGCCGTGCCGTTGGAAGGTTTCCGTTTCCTGACGTCCCTCCGGGTGGTGACCTGTGTCCGGATTGTCTCTCGCCCCAGGGTGGCCCGGGGCCTTTTCCTATAGTCTACACCTCTGGATCGGGACCCGGGGGCCTTATTTCCCCTGCTGCGGTAGGTGAAGCCTGCCCCCGTGGTCCCAAGGACCCACCTTTCCCCTTCACTTTCAAGTGTCTACTGTACTTTTGTACCATGTTTCCCCAAAAATAAAGCCTTGAAACATTAAGTAACTCAGGCCATGGATCCTGGGGTGGGCAGTCCCCTTAACCCTGCTGTTCCATGTTTTGCAGAGTCTTGGACAAGGACTAAGGGGCCCCTCTATGAATCGGTTTTTACCAAAGGATTTTTTTTATGAACATGCCCCCCTTGATTCCAGATCTCTCCCGAACTACCAGCAAACCCCCTCATTAGGATGCCTTTCTTTTTCCACCATATCCTGTGGTACCAATGCCGAGTTATTCTACACCTCCCAAAAAATTCGTAAGCCCAAAGTCCCAGTTGGCACTGTTTCTTCACTACCCATTCCAATATGCTGAATCCTGCGCCTGATTTCTTCTCGCTCCCCTTCTATGGTATTAACCCTAAGGCTTCTCCTGGCCTGTGTTCGCCAAGGATCAATTTTTTTGGGGGAACGTTTAAAAATTCTCAATAATAGGCTTCCATTTCCATACCATGTTTCCAGTCCTGAAACCAAGCCTTCTAAACCCGGGTCCATTTTCAGAATCCCAACCCTTTGTTATATTGGTGGAAGCGCAAATTCCGTCTGCCAGAAGAAATTCAAGTTCACCAAGATCTTAGAACTACACCCATTTTCTGACTTGGCTTTTTCCCTTGTCTACTACCCTGCCCGGGAACCCCCCCTACGTAGTGCCAGAAACCGTTTTGTTTAAATCGGCACACCTCTACCAATACCTAGCCTTTGTTCCACTTCAAGCTTCTGTTTCCAAGCACCCAACCTACTTAAACCCGGATTGGGACTCTTACCCTCTATTGCTCAAACATCTTCTCCGGGAAACCCCCGGGCCCAACCCCGTTTTTTTGGGCACCCTCTCTACCTTGTGTGATTCGGCAGCTCAAATTTTCCGGCTCAATTATGCCCGAACTGCCCTCTGTAAACCAATGGCACTAGTCCTCTGATTTGCCTAATCCTATTTCCATATCGTCTCCTGATCTATGCGATCTGTCGTGTCAAGTACCAGCTCTAAGTGCGCCTGAACCTGTCTACCAAGTACCCGGACCAACTTGGTGTTCTCCTGCTTTGCAACGGAGCATAAGGGATCACAAGCCCCGCCCAGAGCACGTATGTGTGGGGGAGTGCGTGCCTGTCAAGGTGCGCTTTCGCCGCAGCCCTTCTCTGGCGGCTGTCTTTAGTGCCCGACCTACGCCTTCCACAGATATAGTGCCACCTGTCTTAGAGAAGCCATAGCAGGTCTGCTCGTCTCTCCTAGAAAAGGATGCTTCCCTGATTCTGGTGTCTACTCCTCATTCAGTTGTGTTGGTTCCACCCAATTCAGTGAATGAGGGGGTCTCTGTACTGCCTACTGTTCGGGTCCCTCTGGTTCTGAGACAATCCTGCCCAGTCTCGCCTCTCCTGTGGTACTACAAAAAATTATGTCCTCGGCACTTACAGTCCTTAGAGGGTGCACACCAAAAAGGAGTATATATATATATATATAAGAAAAAATAGGTTGCACTCCAATAATAGAAATTTATCAAATTTTTATTTTTATTTTATGCAAAACTTAAATAGTTCCAAAATGGCGAATATATGAGCCAACTTCAAAATATATGATAATTCATATTAATACAAATTCTATTACAAGATTTAGTATAGACGTTTCTATCAGAATTTGATCTTTTTCAATAGAATCTCTATAATTAAAAAGATTAAAAACAATTGTTAGTAGCTAAAAACAAACAGTGATTAGTCATATTAGAACAAAAGGTTTTTGCTATTTTTTTCCCCTTTCTTTAAGTTTCAATTAATCTTTTTCTATCTTTAATCCTCCCGGGGATTTTAAATGGCAAAATTTTTTAACATCACAAAATTTTTTTGTGCAAGAAATTTTATATATATATACAAAGTATTCCATCCTAAATTTGTCTTAATATTATAGTAGTCATTATTCCATCATATATTCTATCATCTATCAAGATGATAGAATCATTAAATCAATTATACATCATCCAAAGGATATATGATGTTCTAATATCATAATGGAATAATAGACATGTAGTAATACAATCAACCACCAGATGTCACTCTTAAGTTATAACAATCAGTTCAAACAAATGAAAAAAGAGATACGATCAGGCCAACAACCTTTTACAATATTAACAAAGTCCACAATGAGATTACAGTGTATTTAAGATGTTACAGAGAAATACAGAATAACAATTTCACTCACAAAGATATCCACCATTATATTACAGCTGACATCCCGCAGCGTCGGCCCCGAACCCCGGACCCCCGGGAGGGGGGGGGGGTTTAAACCCCCTTAATATCGCGACGATGGGGGTCGAAAAAACTAAAGAGACGCAGGAGGAGATCGCCCTCCTCTCTGTCGGCGGCAGCACGGCCCGGATCGCCGTCCGTGCAGCTCCTCCCCTCTGACAGCAGCAGGGAAGGCAGAGAATCCCTTTCCCGGGTTGTCTTGACGCACGTGCCGGCCGTGCCCGCGGGCACGGCCCGGCATGTGACGCAGTTGTCATGGAACCAGTCTAGCAACAATTTTTTCCCCTTGTTTCCTATTGAATAAAGGATCTAAAGATCTCTCTTCAAATCCCATGGGGAAAAGTAAAATAAAAATGGAAAAATGAAAAAAAAGTAAAAAAGTGAAAAACAAGTAAAACCAAACACGAAAAATAAAATAAAAATACGTACCCCGTTTTCCCCTTAAAAAACGGCAATCCCCCCAAAAAGAAAAAATAAAAAAGTACCCATATTGGGTATCGCCTGTGGTAACGACCTCCCCTAAAATCTTCATGTTAATTTAAACCCCGACGTGAACCCGAAAAAAAAAAAAAAAAAAAAAAAAAACAATCACGGGGAATTAGTTTATTTTTTTCACCCCGCGCAATAAAATGGAAAAAAAAAAAAAAGCGATCAAAAACTTATAAAACCCAAAGTTGTACCAATTAAAACTCAGTTCACCCCAAAAAAATCCTTACAACTCTGTATACGGAAAAATAAAAAATGTATATCTCAAAATTCGTGCATAAAATTGTTTTAAAAACCTAAAAACACTTTTCTTTTTTTTTTAAAGTGTTTTAAACATAAAAAAACTATATAAATAGGGTATCCCCATAATTAGGCCCCCAAAGATAAAGCTAACTTATCTCGGATACTGCACTTGACCCCTTTGTTAAAAATAAAATTAAAAAAAAAAAACACTACAGATTGCAGTATTTTCTTCACCCTGGCCTAAAAAAAAAAAATGGATTTAAAAGCGATAAAAAAGCCTTTCCCCCAAAAATGATACTAAAAAAATTTTCAACTCTTTCCGCAAAAAACAAATCCCTACACAGCCCCAAGCACAAAAAAAATTTAAAAGTTTGGTCTCAACATGGCGATGCAAAAACGTATTTTCCGGGTTGAAAAAATGTTTTTATTGTTTAAAAGCAGAAAACAAAAAAAAAATTTCAAATTGGGTATCGGTTAATCGAATTGCCCTCGGGAAAAAGCTACCATGTCATATATCCCGTACAGTGACCGCTATAAAAAAAAAAAATAAAAAACATCCCGATTGGAACAAGATCTATGCACCCCATAAGGTACCAAAAAAAATTTAAAACTCATCCCGCAAAAAAAAAGCCCATACACGCTCTGCACACAGCAAAATAAAAAAATTTTTGGTGTCAGAAATGGACAACAAAAAACGCAAAATTTTTTTTTAAAACGCAATTCTATGTGTAAAAAACAAGACCGAACTGCGTTTTCCCCCCATTTCATTGCCCAAAGCTAAAAAAAAACTATGGAACCCTGGTCCCAAAATGCACAGTACACCCCTAGATGAGATCCCGATTTGGGGGTTTGAATCCAAAAAGGGGCGACGTCGGGAAGGTTTCCCCCTGTTTGCACTTTGGGGGGTTTTTCAAAGCGACATGGCTCCACCCCAAAAACTGCGTTCCAAAAGCCAAATACGCTCCCTCCCTTAACCCTTGCCCCTGCGCCCAAACAGCAGTTTGCACCCACATGTAGGGGATTGCCGAAAATTGGAAAAATTGCTAACAAAGTTTTGGGTTCTTTTTTCCGGATTCCCCTGTATAATAAACATTTTAACTAAAATTTCAGATTTTTTGAAAAAAAATTTTTTTTTTTTTTTCACGCCTTTTCTAAAAAAAAATTTTTGAACACCTGTGGAGTCTATATAAAATGCACCCCCGGATATTTTTTATTTGGGGTGTATTTAATTCGGTTTTTTAGGGTGTTTATTAAGTTTACACCTTAGGGTGTCCCCCAAAACCCGAAAAAGGCGCCCAAATAAAATCGTATTGAAAATGAGACCCCAGAGTTAGAGGTGCTCCTCCTATTCTGGGGCCTATGGGTAGCCAAATAACACTAGGGCCACATATGGGATTCTCTAAAAACGGCATACCTGGGGGGGAAAGATATTAAATTGCATTTACCTGGACTTTAGTATTCCAGTGAATAATGGATAAATAATGAAAAACCAAAAAAAGTGAAATTTTTTTAAATTTTATCTCCCCTTTGCTTTAATTTTTGTGAAATAATGAAGGGTTATCAAAATTCCAAAAAAGTGTTGTAAATAGTTAAGGGGTCTAGTTTTTCAATTTTGGGTCACTTTGGGGAAATTAAAAATGCGGCCCCTCAAAGCATGTCAGAACTGGAGTGGTCCCTAAAAAATGTATATTGCAAATTTTCTTGAAAATGTGAGAAATTGCTACTAAATTTCTAAGCCCTCTAATGTCGTAAAAAAAAAAAAAAAACATTTAAAAAATGATGCCAACCTATAGTGGACATATGGTAGATGCTAGTTATAAACTATTTTGTGGTGAATAATTATCTGTCTTGCACGCAGAAATTTTGCAACTTTCAAAATCGCAAATTTTTCCAAATTTTCATGAAATTTTGATATTTTTCACAAACAAACAAGGATTGTATGGATAAAAATTTCTTACTAACTTAAAGCACAATGTGTCACGAGAAAACAATCTCTGAATCACATGAATAGGTAAAAGTGTCAAAAAGTTATTCTCACATAAATTGACACATGTCAGATTTCAAAAATAGGGCTGTGTCAGGAAGGTCAAAACAGGCGGGGTCCTTAAGGGGTTAATATGAATTATCATATATTTTGAAGTCGGCTCATATATTCGCCATTTTGGAACTATTTAAGTTTTGCATAAAATAAAAATAAAAATTTGATAAATTTCTATTATTGGAGTGCAACCTATTTTTTCTCCTGTGGTACTAGACATGGACATCAAGCAAAGGGAGACGGAGTCTGGCTCTACCGATGTGTTGGAATCCTGCCTTGAAGCTCCGGTGCTTTCTGTTGCCCTCCAGCCATCTGGTCCTACAAAGTCTTCTGTTATGAAGTTATCCCTGTCTCCTGGTGATTTCCAGACTGCTGGTTCTACAGCTCCTTTGGATTCTGAAGATGTGGTACAATCTGCACCGCTTAAATCTGGTGACCAGTTTCAGTCTGCTTACGGGACTTCAGCTCCGCAAGCTCCGTTTCTCTCAAGCTCCCCAAAGCCTCCGGCCCTGGATGAGCCAAAGCATCTGGGGACTAGCATGTCCCCTGTATTAGTTGCCTCTATACTAAAGTTACCTTGTCTGGCTCAGTATAATTTTTTCAAGAAAGACCCAACTCCTGATGTGGCTGTTCGGCTTGGTCCTAAGCAAAGTACCTGGGTCCTCAGGTGGAACGAATGTCAGCTTATCCCCAAGCCTTCTCTGAGAGATGGGGGCCCTAAGGAAGGGGGTACTGTCACGTTCTGCAAATTCCTCTGCCTCCTGCCTGCATGCAACTGTGTGTTTGATCCTGGCGGTTGGAATTTGCTAATTCTGTTCAGTGCTGCAACAGTTAACACCTCCAACTGGGCTGGGCCAGGTGCAGCATTCCTCATCTGCTGACTCCTATAAAAGACGCCTCCTACCAACAGTCTGGGCCTGTGTATTGGTGTTTCAGGGCCAAGGCCCGCTTCCCTGCCTCAAGCCGCTTGCATCCTATCCTTGCTGTGTTTCTGGGAAGTTCCTGTGTTTGTTCCTGTGTGCCTCAGCCGTGTCTCCTGCAAGGTTCCTTTTATGCCTGAGCCGTGGGCCCCCTGAGGGTCCCAGTGGTCCTGAGCCGTGCCGCCTGGAGGGTCCCAGTGTTCCGAGCCGTGCCGCCCCGGAGGGTTTCCCAGTGTTTCCTGAGCCGTGCCGCCTGGAGGGTCCCAGTGTTCCTTAGCCGTGCCGCCTGGAGGGTCCCCCCTTTTTTCCTGAGCCGTGCCGCCTGGACGGGCACAGTGTTCCTGAGCCGTGCCGCCTGGACGGCCTCAGTGTTCCTGAGCCGTGCCGCCTGGAGGGCCCCAGTGTTCCTGAGCCGTGCCGCCTGGAGGGTCCGCGTGTTCCTGAGCCGTGCCGCCCCGGAGGGCCCCGGGGTTCCTGAGCCGTGCCGCCTGGGGGGCCCCGGTGTTCCTGAGGCCGTGCCGCCTGGAGGCCCGGTGTTCCTGATCCGTGCCTGCCTGAAGGGCCCCCGTGTTCCTGAGCCGTGCCGCCTGGAGGGCCCCGGTGTTCCTGCCGTGCCGCCTGGAGGGCCCCGTGTTTCCTGAGCCGTGCCGCCTGGAGGGCCCCGGTGTTCCTGAGCCGTGCCGCCTGGAGGGCCCCGGTGTTCCTGAGCCGTGCCGCCTGGAGGGCCCCGGTGTTCCTGAGCCGTGCCGCCTGGAGGGCCCCGGTGTTCCTGAGCCGTGCCGCCTGGAGGGCCCCGGTGTTCCTGAGCCGTGCCGCCTAGAGGGCCCGTGTTTCCTGAGCCGTGCCGCCTGGAGGCCCGTGTTTTCCCGAGCCGTGCCGCCGGGAGGCCCGCGTGTTCCTGAGCCGTGCCGCCTGGAGGTCCCGCGTGTTCCTGAGCCGTGCCGCCTGGAGGGCCCGCGTGTTCCTGAGCCGTGCCGCCTGGAGGGCCCGCGTGTTGCTGAGCCGTGCCGACTGGAGGGCCCGCATTGTTCCTGAGCCGTGCCGCCTGGAGGGCCCGCGTGTTCCTGAGCCGTGCCGCCTGGAGGGGCCCCGCGTGTTCCTGAGCCGTGCCGCCTGGAGGCCCGCGTGTTCCTGAGCCGTGCCGCCTGGAGGCTCCGCGTGTTCCTGAGCCGTCCGCCTGGAGGGCCCGCGTGTTCCTGAGCCGTGCCGCCTGGAGGGCCCGCGTGTTCCTGAGCCGTGCCGCCGGAGGGCCCCGTGTTCCTGAGCCGGCTGGGGCCCGCCCTGAGCGGCCCCGCGTGTTCCTGAGCCTGCCGCCTGGAGGGCCCGCGTGTTCCTGAGCCGTGCCGCCGGAGGGCCCGCGTGTTCCTGAGCCGTGCCGCCTGGAGGCCGCCCGCGTGTTCCTGAGCCGTGCCGCCTGGAGGGCCCGCATGTTCCTGAGCCGTGCCGCCTGGAGGCCCCGAGTTTTCCTGAGCAGAGCAGACTAGAGGCCACGCTAGTTCCTGAGCCGTGCCGCCTGGAGGCCCGCGTGTTCCTGAGCCGTGCCGCCTGGAGGCCCCGCGTGTTCCTGAGCCGTGCCGCCTGGAGGGCCCGCGTGTTCCTGAGCCGTGCCGCCTGGAGGGCCCGCGTGTTCCTGACCGTGCCGCCTGGAGGTCCCCCGTGTTCCTGAGCCGTGCCGCCTGGAGGGCCCGCGTGTTCCTGAGTCCGTGCCGCCTGGAGGCCCCGCGTGTTCCTGAGCCGTGCCGCCTGGAGGTCCCGCGTGTTCCTGAGCCGGCCGCCTGGAGGCCCCGCGTGTTCCTGAGCCGTGCCGCCTGGAGGGCCCGCGTGTTCCTGAGCCGTGCCGCCTGGAGGTCCCGCGTGTTCCTGAGCCGTGCCGCCTGGAGGGCCCGCGTGTTCCTGAGCCGTGCCGCCTGGAGGGCACCCGTGTTCCTGAGCCGTCCCTCCTGGAGGGCCGCGTGTTCCTGAGCCGTGCCGCCTGGAGGCTCCGCGTGTTCCTGAGCCGTGCCGCCTGGAGGGCCCGCGTGTTCCTGAGCCGTGCCGCCTGGAGGGCCCGCGTGTTCCTGAGCCGAGCCGCCTGGAGGGCCCGCGTGTTCCTGAGCCGTGCCGCCTGGAGGGCCCGCGTGTTCCTGAGCCGTGCCGCCTGGAGGGCCCGCGTGTTCCTGAGCCGCGCCGACTGGAGGGTCCGCGTGTTCCTGAGGCGCGCCGCCTGGAGGGTCCCTGAGCCGCGCCGCCTGGAGGGTCCGCGTGTTCCTGAGCCGCGCCGCATGGAGGTTCCGCGTGTTCCTGAGCCGCGCCGCCTGGAGGGTCCGCGTGTTGCTGAGCCGTGCCGCTTGGAAGGTTTCCGTGTTCCTGAGCTGTCCCTCCTGGTGGTGACCTGTGTCCGCGATTGTCTCTCGTCCCACGGTGGTCCTGGCCTTTTCCTATAGTCTACAGCCTCTGGATCGGTGACCCTGGGCCTTACTTCCCTGGCTGCGGTAGGTGAAGCCTGCCTCCGCGGTCCCAAGGATCCACCTTCCCTTCTACGTTTCAAGTGTCTATCTGTACTTCTTGTACCATGCTTACCCAAATAAAGCCTTGAAACGTTACACCTATGTCTATACTGGGGGCCATATTACCTTCCTAGCTGTATACTGGGGGCCATATTACCTGCCTAGCTATTTACTGGTTGCTATATTACCTGCCTAGCTATTTACTGGTTGCCATTTTACCTGTTTAGCTATATACTGGGGGCCATATTATCTACCTAACTATATACTGGGGGCCCTATTACAGTTTCACTCAAAAGTTTATTTACCACAGCAGAATTTTTGCTTTCTTGGCCTTTTTTCAGAGAATATGAATGATGACACAAAAACTTTTTTTCCACTCATGGATAGTGGTTGGGTGAAGCCATTTATTGTCAAACTACTATATTTTCTCTTTTTAGATCATAATGACAACCAAAAACATCCAAATGACCCTGATCAAAAGTTTACATACCCTGGTGATTTTGGCCTGATAACATGCACAGAAGTTGACACAAATGGGTTTGAATGGCTACTAAAGGTAACATCCTCACCTGTGACCTGTTTGCTTGTAATCAGTGTGTGTGCATAAAAGATGAGTGAGTTTCTGGGATCAAGACAGACTCTTGCATCTTTCATCCAGCCACTGACGTTTGTGGATTGTGAGTCATGGAGAAAGCAAAAGAATTGTCAACGGATCTATAGGAAAAGGTAGTTGAACTGTATAAAACAGGAAATGGATGCAAAAAGATATCCAAGGAATTGATAATGTCAGTCAGCATGGTTCAAATTGGGATTAAAAAAATGGAAAATCAGGGGCTCTGTAAAAACCAAACCACAGTCAGGTAGACCAACAAATATTTCGGCCACGACTGCCAGGAAAATTGTTCGGGATGCAAAGAAAAACCCACAAATAACATCAGCTGAAATACAGGACTCTCTGAAAACTAGAGGTGTGGCTGTTTCAAGATGCACAATAAGGAGGCACTTGAAGAAAAAAGGGCTGTATGGTCGAGTCGCCAGAAGAAAGTCATTACTGCGCAAATGCCACAAAGTATCTCACCTATAATACGCCAAACAGCACAGAGACAAGCCTTAAAACTTCTGGAACAAGGTAATTTGGAGTGATGAGACCAAAATCGAACTTTCTGAACCACAACCATATACATTACATTTGGAGAGGTGTCAACAAGGCCTATGATGAAAGGAACACCATTCCGATTGTAAAGCACGGAGGTGGATCACTGACGTTTTGGGGATTTGTGAGCTACAAAGGCACAGGAAACCTGGTCAAAGTTGAAGGAAAGATGAATGTAGCACATTATCAGCAAATACTGGAGGCAAATTTGCACTCATCAGCCCAGAAGCTGCGCATGGGACGTACTTGGACGTTCCAACATGACAACTATCCAACACAAAGCCAAGTCGTTTCCTATAACAGAACAAAGGGGAGGTTCTGGGGAAGGGCCGTTTCTAAGGCCGAAAGAGGCCTGGGGCACCATGGCTCCACTCACCCGAGGGGGACGCCGCCCACCTCGCCCGCCCGGAGATTAGCCCCTGGCTCTGCGCGGCCGTTTTATAACAGCCGCGCAGAGTCACTCAGCAGCTGCACACACTCGCTGTGCAGCTGCCAGTACAGGGATGGAGGCAGGACGGATCGTTCCAGTCCTGACTCCTCCCCTGTATCAGCATCGCAGGGGGCGCACAGCTTTCACCGCGCCCCCTGCGACGCTGGGATATGCTCGGTCGGTAGCTCTGCCGGCCGAGTAGATCCCTAGGAGCTGCGTGACAGCGTAAGCGGCGTGATGACTCCCGGAGCTGGACGCGGGGACCTTTGTCGTATGAGTAATTTTTGATTTTATTTTATAATTAGCTACTACCTGGGTATAGGGACATCTACTGGCTACAGGGGTGCATCACTGGCTACAGGGGGGCATCTACTGGCTACAGGGGCATTTACTGGCTACAGGGGGACATCTACTGGCTACAGGGGGACATCTACTGGCTAGAGGGGGGCATGTACTGGCTACAGGGGGCATGTACTGGCTACAAGGGGGGCATCTACTGGCTACAAGGGGGGCATCTACTGGCTACAGGGGCATTACCTGGCTACAGGAGTATCACCTGGCTACAGGGGCATCTAGTGCTGATAAAGGGAGGAGTCTATGATGTTTGTTTTGTATATTCTACAGTGAAGAGTCGAGGCCGGGAAAAGATGTCATGGCGTCTGGGACAGATGGAGAAGAAGAAGAGAAAGAGAACAACTCTTCAAAGACGTCTCCTGTAAGTGCCTGGATGTAACTTTACTGTAATTGATTGTATGTGTGCAGAGCCTGTGTACAGCTGTTATCTATCCACCACTGTGTGGTCACTGTATGCCGGTAATATTATTTGTAGTATAATGGTTTGCATTCCGTAATGGTCAGTTTGCATTATTCGGTCACTATGTGCTGGTGATATGTGGTCTTAGTAGGACATTGGTACTATTAGCCTGGGATTCTGGTTCGTTTAGCTGTGTTATTTGGTAACTGTATGACTATTATTTAGTAGTTTTATACGTAGCACATTGTGGTAAAGCTTGATGTACTGTATATCTTAGATTTTGTTGATGGTGATGCACTGTGTTTCATTGTGGCGCATTATGTTACATAGGGGGTGAAATTTCTTCACCTCGCCCTGAGTGCAATTTAGCCTAGGAACGGCCCTGTTCTGGAGTGGCCATCTCAGTCTCTTGACCTCAATATCACTGAGCCACTCTGGCGAGATCTCAAGCGCGCAGTTCATGCAAGACAGCCCAGGAATTTACAGGAACTGGAGGCTTTTTGCCAAGAAGAAAGGGCAGTTTTACCATCTGGGAAAATAAAGAGCCTCAACCACAACTACAGTACCACAAAATACTTCAAGCTGGAGGGGGTGATACACGGTATTAAGAACTGGGGTATGTAAACTTTTGATCAGGGTCATTTGGATGTTTTTGGTTGTCAATATGATTTAAAAAGAGAAAACACAGTAGTTTGACAATAAATTGCTTCACCCAACCACAAACCATGAGTGGAAAAAAAGTTTTTGTGTTATTATTGATATTCTCTGAAAAAAGTCCAAGAAATCAAAAATTCTGCCAGGGTATATACTGGGGGCCATATTACCTGCCTACAATAACTTCCACCCCACCATCAACCTCAAGCTTACCTATTCAGAGAGCAAAATCCACTTTCTGGATACTACAATACACATCAAAGAACACCGGCTACTCACATCAGTGTACCACAAACCCACAGACAGAACGGCCTACCTCAGGAATGACACCTTCCACCCCAAACACACAAAGCAATCCATTATATACAGCCAGGCTATACGGTACAATCGTATTTGCTCTAACAAGACAGACCTGGACAAACACCTCCTGGATCTGAGGACAAAATTTCTCCAATTGGGATACAGGCCAAAAGTGACGGACAATCAAGTTAGCAAAGCGGCCGCCATCAACAGAGACAGTCTGCTCACATACAAAGAGACCCAAAAGGAAGAACGAGTGCCCCTAGTTGTAACCTACAACCCACAGCTGGAGATCCTACGAAAGTTTGCCAAGGAACTTCAACCTGTGCTACATAAGGACAATAGACTCAAAGACATATTCCCAGTCCCCCCTCTCCTTTCCTTTCGGCAACCACCAAACCTGTGGCGTATTATTGTCCGGAGCGCCCTGAAGGCCCCAACTGAAAATGGCACCTCACCCTGCCTGCAAAACAGGTGCAAGACCTGCAGGCACATCCACACTGCTGACAGTGTACCTGTCCCACAGTCACAGCAGGTGCACAGAACTAGGGGGACATTTTCCTGCAGGTCTAGCAATGTGGTGTATCTGATTATGTGTATGCAATGTCCCATCACAGGCCTTTATGTGGGGGAAACAGGGCAGAGACTCAGCCAGCGCATGAACTCACATAGATTCACTATTAATAACAGCAGAACTGATCTTCCAGTGGCACAACACTTCTCCAGAGATGACCATTGTATTGAAGATCTGAAAATTATGGTTTTAATGGGACACTTTAAGACGCAGAGGGAGAGAAAGGAATTTAAATTAATGCAAAAATTTCAGACACTGCAAAATGGGCTAAATATTCATGCTAGTTTTATGTCAAACTATGTGTGAACTGTGATGGTTACAAATCACGGCCTGATGGCTGCTAGATAAGACGCAGAAATACTGACCCCCTCTGTAACGCCTCACAAGTTTCCAGATAGTTGATTGCTTGACCTGTTGTAAATAACTTTCTGCTTATATTGCATTTTGCTATTGTTAAGAATTCGAAGTTTCTTTGAAGGTCCATGTCTTTTGTGTATAAAAAGTCTGTGAATTTTCAATTTCTTGTATAACATCATGTCTGAAGAAGGGAGCTAGTTCTCTCGAAAGCTCACCATCAAATATACTCAGTTAGCCTGAAAAAGATATCGCCAGATGTCTTCACTCTTCTACTACTTTCTATGGCTAACATGGTACAACATTATACTACCTGCCTACTTATACACTGGGGGCCATATTACCTGCCTAGGTACATACTAGGGGCCATATTACCTTCCTAGCTGTATACTGAAGGCCATATTACCTGCCTAGCTATATACATTGGGCCATATCACCTGCCTATAAACCTACCTAATAGGGGCCTATAAATGAACTCCCCATCCCCTACAGTGGGCACCTGGATTTTCTATCATAGAAAAGCATACTTACCAACCCACCCAGGTTGGGTGGGACACTTCCACAAATGTGGATGCTCTCGTAGATTCCAGCATAGGAAGCTACGAGAGCCTGGAGCGCACAGCTGGTTAGGGAGCGGTGCTTAGTGGGAGCCGTGAAGCTCCGCCCCCTCCCCCTAGCAGAGCATTGTGAAGAGCCTGGATGCAGGATTGTGTGTGCAGGGCAGGAGGGGTGTATGTTTGAGTGTGTGTGAGGGGAGGGGTGTGTGTGTATTACAGTGTGTGGGGGAGGGGTGTGTGCGTATTTCAGTGTGTGGGGGAAGGGTGTGTGTATTTCAGTGTGCAGGGGAGGGGAGGTGTGTATTTCAGTGTGCAGGGGGTGGTTGTATTTATTTCAGTGTGTGGAGGAGGGGTGTGTATGTATTTCAGTGTGCTGTGGAGGGGTGTGTGTATTTCAGTGTGCGGGGGGGGTGTGTGTGTTTGACTGTGCAGAGGAGGAGAGGTGTGTATTTCAGTGTGTGTGTATTTCATTGTGTGGGGTAGGGGTCTATGCATTTGAATGTGTAAGGGGGTAGAAGTTACATAGTTACATAGTTTGTCAGGCCGAAATGAGACATACGTCCATCCAGTTCAGCCCATTTTGCTAAAGTGTTGCTAATGTGTTGATCCAGAGGAAGGCAACAAACCCCATGAGGTAGAAGCCAATTGTCCTCATGTTAGGGAAAAAATTCCTTCCTGACTCCAATCTGGCAATCAGAATAAATTCCTGGTTCAATGACCCCTCTCCAAAATCCTAGTCACTATAACTTGTTATATTATCACGCTCCAGAAATGTATCCAGACCCTTTTTGAACTCTGTTAGTGAATTCACTATGACAATTTCCGCTGGCAGAGAGTTCCACAGTCTCACTGCTATAACAGTAAAGAATCCCCTTCTATGTTTATGTAGAAACTTTCTTTCCTCAAGACGTAGAGGACGCCCCCTTGTTCTTGATACAGTCCTGGGTATGAATAAATCTTTAGCGAGACCTCTATATTGGCCCTTAATATATTTAAACATATTTATTGTGTCCCCCCGAAGCCTTCTTTTCTCTAAACTAAATAACCCTAACCTTACTAATCTTTCTTGGTATTGCAGCCCCACTCAGCCCCTTTTATTTTTTTTTGTTGCCGGCCTTTGTACCTGTTCAAGCTCTACAATGTCTTTCCTGTGCACTGGTGCCCAAAACTATACACAAAATTCCATGTGTGGTCTAACCAGTGACTTGTATAATGGGAGAATAATGTTCCCATCATGTGCATCTATGCCCCTTTTAATGAAACCCATGATCCTATTTGCCTTGCCTGCTGCTGCCTGACAGTGTCTGCTGCAGTTAAAGGGGTTGTCTCGCTACAAAGAATAGCTTTCAAATGGTAGGGAACACAAAATAAAGACATTTTCCAACTATATTGCTTTGTTCATCTGTTTTCCTTAAGGAGATACAAGTGAATTTTTGACCCCCGGCTTTTTTCAGTTCCCTCAGTAACTGACCTGTAAACAATTCTCCCCCCTGCTATTTGTTCTATGTGATAGCAGTGAGTGAAGTCATCACACAGGTCATGGCAGTGTCTGTGCTGCTGGGCAGTAAAAAGCTTGATTTATCTCAAGTAAACATCACTGTAATTAGGGCTTTTGTTTGAGGGATCAGATAAACAGTCCTGTTAGTAGTTTCAGAAGCTTCTGAGATAACCTGATCTAATTAGCAACTGAAAACACAGAGCTGGATTCACCTCTGAGTTTATGCAAATTTCAGTCAGTCTGAACCAGGAAGTGACAGAGTATTTCATTCATGCAGCCTATGAAACTCTGTAGGGAGACAACTCCTTTAAGTTTACTGTCCACCAGGATTCCCAAGTCCTTCTCCATGTCACTTTTACCAAGTGTTTTTCCATTTAACATGTAATCATGTAATGGATTTTCCCTCCCCATGTGCATAAACCTTGCATTTATCGTGTTAAACCTCATCTGCCATTTTTTCCTGCCCAGGCCTCCAACCTTCCAGATCCCTTTGTATTAACACATTATTCTCTATTGTGTGGATTAAACTTTACAGAGCTTAGTATCATCTGCAAAGTTTCAATATTCTAACTGTGCAATCCCTTGTGTAAGATCATTAATGAAAATATTAAAGAGGATAGGGCCCAATACTGAGCCCTGTGGTACCCCACTAGTAACAGGGATCCAGTCTGAGTATGTACCATTAATTACTACCCTTTGTTTTCTATCACTGAGTCAGTTGTTTACACACTTGCACACATTTTCCCCCAGTCCAAGCATTCTCATTTTACTTACCAACCTTTTATGAGGAACAATATCAAATGCTTTAGAAAAATCTAAATATATGACATCCAGTACCTCACTCCGATCCAGTCTGGAACTAACTTCCTCATAGAAGCTGATGAGATTAGTTTGATAGGACCGATCCTTCATAAACCTATGCTGGAACGGCGTTATACATTTATTTTCAGTGAGATAGTCCAGGATAGCATCTCTAAGAAAACCTTCAAACATTTTACCCACAACAGAGGTTAAACTTACCGGCCTATAGTTTCCCGGATCACCACATTTGCTATGCGCCAATCCTTTGGGACATACCCCGTTATTATACTGTCCATAAATATTAAGAATAGGGGCCTATCTATCACATTACTTAGGACACGCGGGTGTATACCGTCAGGGCTTTGGGATTTGTCTATTTTAAGCTTCCTAAGGTGGAGCTGCACTTCTTCCTGGGTTAGACAAGAAACATTTAAGTTGGAATTTACCTCCTCCCTTTGCTCATCAACAGGGCCGCCGTACAGGGGGTACAGCCAGTACTCCTGTACGGGGCCCGGAGAAATAAGGGGGCTTCCGCTTTTTCAAATAAAGGGGATTTCTTTTCCTCCTCTACCTCTTTGCCTCTGGTCTTTATATAAATTATTTCCTTTTCCTTCTTAAGGTTCGTCTCAGTTTACTTCAAGGGTCTTCCCCTCCTCCTGTTCTAATTTTTCTCTAGTTCTTCCTTTTCCCAAATTCCCCTACCGGGGAAAAAGGTTCCCTAAGGTTAAGTAAAATTTTATTCCTCCCTTCATAGTAATTTCCCCTTTCTTTTAAGGGGGGCCCCCCCTTCTATGCCCTTTCTTTCTTTTTGGCAATAAGTCTTTCCCCGGGTTCCCCACTTTGCTGCCTATTAATCCCCTTTTTTTACATGCTTTTTTTTTCTTTAACCTTTGTGCCCCCCAAAATGCCCTCCCCTGTGTAGCGGAAAACACTTTCCCCCTTTTTGTTTTATTGCCTCCTTTACCCTCTCCCCCGGTTGATCCCACCCATTGGGTTTTCCGGTTTACCATTAGTTTTTACAATATGGTATGTACCTCTCACAGTGGGCCCTAAATAGTTTTTAAAGTTCTCCCAGGGTTATTTTTTTTGGGGTTCTGGCTTATTTAAAACCCTTGGTCCCAGTCTAAATACCGGTTTAAAAAAGGGCTCTCTTAACAGGAAAAAATTAGCCATTCCTCAAATTTTCAGTATTTTTTGGCCTTTTTTCCAATTTTTCAAAAAGCTCTATTTTTGGGTTTCTTTTATTTATATTAAAAAGGGCCTTATTTTCCATTGGCCCATCAACTAACCTTTTTTTTACTCTGTTTTAGGTCTTTTTGTACCCTATTAATCGTTATAATGGGCCTTTCTTTTTTTTAGGTATTCCCTCACATTTGGGGAAGATTTTGTTAATTATTTTTATTGTAGAATAGTTTGGGTTTAGCGAAAATTTTTTATTTTTTGGGCCCAAAGTTTGAAATGGTAAAGGTTTTTTAAAAGGTAATTTGCGAATTTTCAGTCATATACGAAATTTTTAATTTAAGGTTAAAACTTTTTTTTGGGCATCCATTTCCTTTTTTTGAAGATTTGCGGGATATTTCGGCGCTTCCTGTAATTTTGGCGGCCCCGCAAATCAAATTACAGAATAGAGCAGGGTGAGATGTTGTGCGACGTCATGACTGGGATGTGTATGGTTGCGATTGGCTGGAAAAATCACATGACCTCGTTTTAAAATAGAACGCGTTTTCCTGTTCAGCCTCAGTGTCTCTCAGCGTCTCATAGGAATAGACGTGCGCTCTCCCGTGGCCAAACAGCTCAGCGAAATTAGTCTATTTCTGCCAGAGAAACCTTTACTATTAGCTGTGATCCTTCCAATTTAGTTTTGATTAGAGATTTGAAGATTTTTATGTAGTTAGCTAGAGGATTTTAAAGCAACAATCTACCGCTGTAAAAGTCGCGGGGGGGGGGGGGAGCGGGGGCCCGGGCTAACACAGACAAGCTCTATAAAGAATACGGATAAAGTTCACCAAGACTTAGTGTAAAACAATGCACTGCAATATCTTTTATTTAACAGTTTGCTATTGAAATATTTCCTGGATATTGGGGGAACCTGAAAATTATATTGGATACACATCATTTCTAGTAACTGCAGGTCTCTTTGCAAAACTCCACTTTTATTATCAGTATTATTTCAGATAGGTGTCATTTCAATTTTACCCATTCCACCTGTGTTGATATATCCACCTTGCAGTTAAATTACAACCAGCAATCTTGGAGTCAGCAAAGGTTGTTTGTTGCCAAAAATACCGTGTCATACGAAAACATAACAGATACGTGTTTTTTGACTTTTGCGCACCCAGCTTTGTTTGTTTTTATTGAACGCCCAGGGGAAAAAAAAAACGTAAAAATTTTTTTTTTAAAACCCGCAATTTCTATAAAAGTCACCACAGGGGAAATTTAAAGGTGCAAAAAATACCGTTGTATTATACGAAAAATTTAAAAGATACTGTTTTTTTTGAATTTTGCCCATCCAGATTTGTTGATAGACACCTTGCAGTTAAAATTTAATCCGCAATTTTGTTTTGATTAAGGGGTTTGAGAATAGCTTTTGTTTTGGCCCGTATTTTAATAAAAGACTTTCCAAAATTTATTCCATACCTTCTAAAAATTTTTTATATTTCTGAACAGGAGCAAATGCAGGTGGAAAAGCGACCCCAAAGGGGGATAGAAATGGGGGGTGGGAGGTACAGAAAAAGGGGCCCTCCTTTCCATTGCTGGCGACAACACGCATGCCAGCGGATCTCATTTTTGCGGGGCCCGGGTCAGGCCGTCATCGCTGGGTCAGGGCCCGGGTGAATCTAATTAACGAAAAATGGGTCGCCAATCTGCCCCTTAGTGGTTAATGAAACCCCGCATCTACTGTTTCCCTTTCCACGTCCTGGGAAGTCAGGGGCCACAAATGTTCGTCACAGCATCACCACATCCGTCCAACATGAAAGGCACCCCAAATGCCGTAGGGGGGCCCCAGTCAAACGGGCCACCTTCTGCTTCCGGGTTTTGGGAGCAGAAGAAACACTTTAACCCAAACCATCCCAAAGCCAAAACCTAAATGCGGCTTTTGCCGGGGCTTTTGGCCTTTGGAAATTTTTTGCCTTTCCGTCTGGGGGAACAAAAGTTTGGGTTCCCCCCACGTCAGGGCCCTTTTGCCTCCCCCAATATCAGATCCGACGGGCTTTCCCTTTTGCCAAAAAACCCGGGCCCTGCCCGGGCCAGCCACTTTGGCCCATCAAAAATTTTCAAGCGCTTTTTGCCCCTGAAAATCTTTTTCCGAAAAGCCCAAACTGACCCCCGACCCCGGGACTAGTAAGCACGGCCAAGGCTGCTATATCTCTGTGACACTAAACGGTGAGCTGGGGGATGTCTCCTGGGGTTTGAGGGTTTGGGCTCTCGGGGCCTCGGCGCACCTCTTTCAAAACCCGCGGGGAGGGTGCAGGATCTTTCCCCCAAGGTCCCTCTGGGGGCTCATTTGCCCAGAGACACCCGGGGCCGTTTTTTTTTGAAATTAATCTGTCTTGGAGCCCCGTCCCACCATCAGGTCTATTTTGGGACGGCTCTCCGCAACGAACCGAGGTTTGGTTTTTGGGGTGACAAGAAACCTTGTCCCAAAGGCAAGGTGGTGTGCATAACGGGCGAAATCTGCGGGCCACCCTTAAGACCCGGAAAGGTTTGGAGCACACCCCCTTGCCTCAAAAATGTCATAAACCCTTTGGGTCGCCGGGAAATTTCAAAAAGAGTTTCCCCGGGGTTTTGGACCTGCCTGCGAGGGGGCTCGGGGCTGGCTCACACTTCCGCCGTTCGAAACCCCTTTGTCCCGCCTGGCTGTGTTGCAGCGCAGTTTCGGCCTCCCCGTAAACCCCCTCATTGTTGAAATGGCAACAGCTAAAATTCCACCCTCCACATGCTCCAGGGGATTGTGAAAGGAAAGCAACAATGCCTTTACGCAGAAAAAAAGGGAACACAGGGCCTTGACAAGCAGCGGTGCGGACCTGGGGTTGTTGGGGCCACCGAGAGGGGAGGCGGGTGAAAGAGCTCTGCACCATCCTTGCCATTTTTGAAGAAGCCCCCAAAAAAGGGGTCAGTGGGGAAACATCCCCCTTGTCAGAAAGAGCATTGTGGGGATCTTAGTTTTGGAACGATCGTTTTACACCTGAAACATCAGGTCCCGCCACGACGGAGGAGGAAACGGACACAGAATCGGGCACGGGGCCTTTTTCCTTTTCCCTCCCAAAACCACAAAGGGCCCACAGTTTTCAATTTTTTTCGGTTTTTCATTAGGCAGTGGGTTCAGGGGGCCCCGAGCTATGCAAGGCGGCACCTCAAACTCCAGGGGGCATCATCTGAGCAAGTCCCGGGGTGTGTTGAAGCTGTGCCGGGGAAAGCGGGGGGGAGGAGGAGGAGGGAGGTAAATTCCCCAGACAAAAACCCACGTGCCCGCCCCGGGAAAAAGGTTTTTGGGGTGAATTTTGGGGGGGGGGAGATGAGGAAGATTTAGTTTGCTAGTGCCCCCCAACCCAGACCTTTGGGGAAATCAAGGCTTTCCCTCTCCCACATGAGTGCTTGGATTTCTCCCTTTCCCAACATTTTCCCCATTAAGGCCATCAAAATGGGAAAAACAGTTAAATGGGGGGGCCACCCTCCTGGAAACCCCGGTACAAAAAAAAAAACTCGCACTTTCCTTCCACCCAAACCCCAAAAAGAGAGTTAAAAATGCAGGAATTTTTGACCTTGCTGATTGATCCAAAATGGGAGACATCTGTTTTTTCTGCTTTTACGTTTCTTTAAATGCAAAGGTGGGGAAAACGCCCCCGACGTGACAGCAATTTGAGTGCCAAGTAGCCGTAGCGGCAGCAGCGCACAAAACAGGCAAGGTGGCAAAAAAGCCTAAGGGTGACCTTGGGGGGGAATTTTTTATTTCCACCCCCACCAACCCATTCAAAAGCAGGCCACACATACAAACCCAGAGACCACTAAGATCATGGTGCAAAGCTTGCGTCCCCCAAAACCATGTTTTTTTGTATGTGTTCCGGACCCAATAACTTCTGGGGATCCAAAATACGAATTTTCACAAACTGGCCGGCCCCCCCCATTTGAAAGGTTTTTTTCCCCGCCCCCAGATCCAGTTCTTTTCTGAAACGGGGCCTTTACACAGCCTTTGGGGTCATTACAACAAAAAACATCCGGCCCTTTTCCCCAATATCCGGAAACCCTTTGACTTTCATCAAAGAATCAGGCCGGGTCCTGATGATGTTTTGGCCCCAAATTTCCGAGGTCACCCCAATTTTTTTGCAATTTTTATTTTTCAAATTTCCCCAAAAGTTTATTTTTCTGGGTTTTTTTGTGGGGGAACAAAAAAACAAAGGTTTCATGACAAAAACCCTTTTTCCCTTTACTCACTTCATCTTTGAATTTTTTTAAAATTGTCAAGGGTTTTTGGGGCATGTTGCCTCACCAATTTTTAAAAAGTTTGGGTGAGAAGTCCCTATTTTAAAAATTTTTTGGGGTCCCCGTTGCGTGAGATACAGCAATAATCATGGCCCTTTGGAACAAAATGTGGGGGTTTTTAAATGGCATTTCCCCCTTCACAATTTTTAACAGTGGTGAGAAGTTTAAAAATTTATAATTTTTTGGGGTCATGTTGCTGGAAAATACAGCAATAATCATGGTCCCTTTGGGAAAAGAAAAAGTCTTCAAAGTGGATTTCTCCTTCACAATTTTTAAAAGGGGGCTGGGGAAGGGCACTTTTTTAAATTTTTGGGTCCATGCTAAATTTGAAATGCAGGGAATACTACAGGGCCTATTCTAAAAAATTTTTCTTTTTAAAAGACATATTTTCTTCACAATTGTCCCAAAAATGGGTTTATGGTGGTTTATGTTTTGAATTTTTTTGGGGGGAAATTTTCTGTTAAAATGCAGCTATTCTAAAGGGCCTAATTTTAAAAAATGTTGTTTTTAACAAATTTTCTTCACCAAATTTTCCAAAGTGGGGTCAAGGTCAATGCTTTGAAAATTTTTTGGGGGCATTTTTTCTGGACATTCACTATACTTTCAGGTCCAATTCTAAAAAAAGGGTTTTTTCTAACAGACATTTGTTTTTCACAAGCCGTTTAAACCCAAAGGGACTATTTAAACTCATAAATCAAAGAGCGAAAAAGTGACCCGGGTTTTCCAAAAAGCGCAATTGTTCTTCCACAAGGTCAAGAGTGGCTCAAGGGTGGGTGGTGCTGTCAAAACAGGAATGGTAATGACACTGTTTGGAAAACATATTGCAAAATTTACTTTTTTTGCAAGATCTTTTTAAAAAAAAAAGCTATCAATCCCTTTATTGAGACCCAAACCCCTTTTTTTTTAAAACAATAAAAAAAGAGAAACAAAGACATGGTTGGGGGGTTTTCCCTCCGAAATTTTTAAAAAATTGGGGTTTTTTTAGAAATTTAAAAATACTAAAAAACTTTTCATGTACAAATAGCTGTTAAAAAAATTTCCTCTGAATTGTACAAAAGGGGGGGGAAGGGAAAAATTGAAACCCGGGTTAGGTTATTTTTGAAAACAAAGGAGTATGGAGCACGGGCCCGAAAAACAAAGTACAAAGACCATTTTTCCCCAGCACGTTGAGTAAAATTAGAAAAAAAAATGCCACAAAAAGGGCACCTGGGGTGTAACAGGGGCGTTAAAACCCCCAGTATTTTTCCCAAATAAGCTCAAAAGGGTCCACACTCATAAAAGGGGGGGGCAAACGCTACCCCGGGGATTGACTGTGAACTGAGGAAGGCTGGAAGGGTTTTCCCCACTTCCGCTTTCCCCACTCGCTTCAGCACACAGTTTTCGTTGTTTGCTCATCAGGGCATTTTAGCCCGCGGTTATAGATGACGGACCCAGCCCTGGGCTCTCAAACCCCACCCCTGTAACTCCGGTCCCCGGGGCATTCTGTGGCACAGGACAGGTTTTATCCCAAAAACCCCGGGTTTAACTAAAATGGTTGGGTTTAAAACCCTTTTTTCCAGCACTTTTTTAAAAAAAGGGGGTTTTGCCCGGTTTTTTTTTTTGGGGGTCAAGCTGTGGCCCAGGACAAAGGGAAAAGTCAATGTTTCCCGTGAAACTAAAATGGTGGTTAAAAGACCCTTTTTCCCCGGGACTTTTTAAATTGGTGGGGCATGGGAGGTTTGGGGGTCAAAAATGGCCCCGGGCAGGGTTTTGTTTAATGTCCCCTTTAAAAAAAGGGGGGGGGTTGGGAAAGAATCCCCCTTTTTCCGGCAATTTTTTTAAAAAATTTTTGGGCAAAGGGGAAAAGGGTTTTTGGGGCCCATTCTTTTGGGCCCCGGACAGGTATAGTCCCTGTCCAAAGAAACAAAAAAAATGTTTAAAGAAAACCCCTTTTTTTCCCCGGGACTTTTTAACTTTTGGGGGCCATGCAGGTTTTGGGGGGCTCATGCTGCGCCCAGGACAGGGATGTCAATGGGCCAGTGAAAATAAAATGGTGGTTGAAAAACTCCTTTTTCCCCACTTTTTAAAACCCGGGGTCAAAAACAATTTTGGGGGTTTAAGCCGTTGCCCCCAACCCGGGAAAATCAAATGTCCAGTTTTAACTAAAATGGTTTGGTTTAAAAAACTCCTTTTTCCGGCACTTTTTAATTTTGTGGGCAACAGGTTTAAGTTTACTGTGCAATTTCCCCGGACAGGAAAAATTCAATGCCAGGTTTTAAGTAAGATGTGGTTCAAATCAAACCCGCCTTCTGGGACTTTTTTAAATTTTTGGGGATGCAGGGTTTTTTAAAGGGGCCCTGCTGTGGTACAAGACAGGGGTAGTGAAAGTTGTGTGGTTTTTTTTTTCTGTGGCTTTTACAACCTAAGGGGGTTTTCCTAAAATTTGCAGGGGGGCCATTTTGGCCCTTTTTGGAAAAATTTAATTCCAGCTTTCCCCCAGCCCCGTTTGGGTGTAAGAATGGGAAAGGGGTTGGTTGGGGTCTCCCATAGGGCATAAATTGGGATCCCCTCATAATCGGGCTTTTCACTATCGAAAAACCTTATTTGAAGGGGGGACGACCCATCGGGCTATCGCCCGATGTCCCAAAGCCAACGTTAAACCGCTCAAAACCCAGTTTTAAAAAAAAAACATGTTTCCTTTTTTGAGAGCTACAGGTTTTAAAATTCCCATTTTATGTTTTGGGAAAGTTAAAGTCCCCAAATAACAACCCATTCTGATTAGCTTTTGGGGTTTTTCTAAATTTCCTGAAAGGACATGTCTTTTATGGGTTCTGTTTTTTTTTGGGGGCCTATAGAAACCCTATTATAAAATTAATATTTTTTTATTTTCCCCCCCTGTATTTTAAACCCCAAAAGATTCCACCTTTCAAATTTCCTAAAAACCTAATTTTAGAACAGGACACCCCCCCTTCCAGTGGGGTTTTCGGTCCACTTCAAATAGACCTGAACCCGTAAGTTAACTGCCCAGTCATAGCTCTCGTCCATTCATTTTTTCTTTATCCCCCCCTATGTTTTATATTTTTCCCTTTTGCCAAATTAATAATTTTTAGGTCATTTATTTTTTGGTCAGACTCCTGGCATTGGTCGCATGCCCAATTTTTTAGATTTTTCTTTTTTTTCCCTTTTTAAACTTTCTTTTTTAAATATTGCTACACCCCCTCCCCCACTTTCCCCCCCTTAAAATTTTTACTAAATTTCCCCCCTCTATCTTCACTAACTTGCATGCTTTCTTTTGTAGTTTCCCTCCCCCCATTTTCTAGTTTTTAAAAATTTCCCCCAGCTTCCAAACCATTTTGGGCCCCCAATACAGCTGACCCTCCCCCCATTTAGATTTTCAACCCCTCCCTAGCATTTTGACTGTAGCCAAGACAAAAGCGCCCAATTCTCCAAAAACCCAAATCCCCTTTTTTTCCTAAAACCAATTTTTGAGGGCCCCTTATTCACCTCTCCAATCTCCCCCTTTCCCCTCTGGGGGTTTGGCCCGGAAACAGGGAATATTTCGAAAATATTTACCCTGGAGGCCCCCTTTCCCCTTTAGCATTTGGCCTAAGTCCCTGAAATCATTTTTAAGGACACTCCACCTACCTCTAAAATTTATCATTGGGGCCAATTCAAAACCCTAATCGTGGATTCTCACCGGGGTCCACCACAAACCCGTCAGCCCATCCGCCCATATTCAATCGGGCCCTCCAGGTTTAAAAAACACACTTTCGATTCCCCCCCTTTGTGGGCAGATTGCCCCTTTTTCTGTGCCCCTTTTAATCCCAGTCCCCAACTACTGGCACCCGTTTTAGCCTGACCCCGCACCCTAATTTTCCCCTCTTACGGAGGGGAGATGGGATATTGTCTTGCTGCACAGTGCCCCATTTCTGAACCTACATCCCGCTCTTTCCCCCAATTTTGCAAATTTTTTGGGGGGTGGCCCCTTTTAGGACTACCTCCCTGACACTCTTTTCCCCCTACCCTTCTTCCTAACCCGTTACCCAATTTGCTGCCTCAATTTTTCCCGCAACCCCCATGCTACCAAACCTCCCCCCGCATCTTTCCCCCTGCGAGTGATTTCTCAGTAAGCAGCAAACTCGCTTCCCAAATTGGCATGGATCTCAGGGGTTGCCCTTGCCCATTTAGGGTCCAGGATACAGGCCCTTTTAAAAAGGCAAATGTGCACAGTTTTAAGGACACTCCACCTACCTCTAACTTTGTTATTGGTGCCAATGTGCACCATGACAGCTGGATTCTCACCGGCCCCCACCCAGCAATCTGTCAGCCCGATCCGCGATATGTCGAACTCGGGCCCTAGGTAAACAACACACTGTTCGACAATCCCGGTCTTTGTGGCAGATTGCCCTATCTGTGCCCCTTATAATCTAGTCCCCAACTACTGGCACCTGTCTAGCCTGACCTGCACTCCTATTCCCCATCTTACTGGAGCAGATGGGTATATTGTCTTGCTGCAGCAGTGCTATTTCTGAGCCTACATCCCGCTCATCCACCAATCTTGCAAATTTGTTGGGGTGTGCCAGTTCAGGACTAGCCTCCCTGACACTCTTCCCTCTACCCTTCTTCCTAAGTGGCCGTTCACACGGCTTATTTCGCCGTACCAATCCGTCGCAGTAATTACGGTAATCCACAGTTTTCATAGAGAACAGTGGATTCCGTTGCTCCATTACGCTCGCCGAATCCGCCGGGCGGGGAGAAAGTCACTTGCACATTATCCAGGCGCAATACGCGCCGTGGATAATGCAAGTCTATGGGGCCGTCGGGCCGCACCCCGCCCTGCCCCCGCCCCTTATTCAAGCCGGAATTGCGAGCGCAATCCAGCTCGCAATTACGGCTTGAATAAGCCGTCTGAACACGGCCTAACTGTTACCCAGCGAGCTGCCTTATGTTCCTGCACCTCCATGCTACCATCCTCCCCAGCATCTACACCTGCGAGTGAGTGCTCAGTAAGCAGCAAACCCGCTTCCAAGTTGGCAATGGATCTCAGTGTTGCCACTTGCCCATTTAGATCCAGGATACGGGCTTCTCAATGTGCAGTGTGCACACATCTTGCACAGCAGTATGGACCCTCGAATTGTTGGTCAAGGATGGCATACATTGCACAGGTTGTGCACCGGACAGCATTGTAAAACATGGAACTCATGGGGATGTTACAAAAAAGAAATACAGATACAAATATGAAAAATCTGTATAATACTGCCTTTTCTAAAAGGCCAAATCTAAAGTCCTCCAATATTAAGTCCCACACTTAAGCAAAACGATACACTTAGACTAAAAGACTTGCACGCTCGGATTACTCGCTAGTCTACTTAGCCTTTGTGTTCCTTACATGATCAATATTTCAGCAGTGAAGCAAATTTATTTTCGTTACAAAAACCTCATTTCCGAGGGTTTCAACTTTCATATGAGTCATTTCTAAAATCAATGGATGAATTTTAATTCAGGTTATAAGCTTTGGTTTCCACAATATGGATAAGCGACAGAACTTCTGTCAGGGACTGTATCTCCCAGCTCTTATGGATGCTGAATAGGCTATCCAACCTCCAGGAAAGCTGGGTGACACCAAAACCCTAATTTAGCTTTCTTCCAGAGCCGTTACACAGTTAGGTGGAGTGGGTGTGGGGGGTTTTCAAAGTGGGTGTGGCTCAACAACAAGAAAAATGCTCTGGAAAAATGGAAGGGGGCGCTCCGATTGGTTGCTCTAGACAACAAAGTGAATACTAGACCTAGACAGCTTTCATACATGTGGCCCTTAATGTTACAGTAAAACAAAAACAAAAGTTTAAAAGTATAAAAATTAATAAATATTAAAAGTTTAAATCACCCCTTTTTGCTATTTTACAAAGAAAAAAGTTACACAAGAACGCTGAACACTGTTCAAAAAAATCTATCATTTTAGTTTTCAGTGTGCTTTATAACACTTTATCATTTTTTAAATGTCTTTTTATTTTTTTTACGAGATTGAGTAGCAATTTTTCATTTTTTCAAGAACAGATTTTTTTAGGGACCAGTCCAGTTCTGATGTGGCTTTGAGGGGTCTGTATGTTAGACATCCCCATAAATCACTTACCGCCGCAGCCAGCTTTGACCTTCCTATCAGAGCCCAATTTTTTTAAATCTGACATGACACTTTATGTGTGAATAACTTTTTGACACTTTCACCTATCCATTTGATTCAGAAATTCTTTTCTCGTGATAGATTGTCTTCTAAGCTAGTAAGAAATTTTAGTTCATACAATCCTTGTTTGTTTGTGAAAAATATCAAAATATCCATATGTCTACTGTACAGTAGGTTGGCCTAATTTTTTAAATCTGTTTTTATGACATTAGAGGGCTTAGAAGTGTAGTGGTAATTTTTCACATTTTCAAGAAAATTTGCAACATCTATGTTTTTTAGGGACCAGTCCAGTACCGATGTGGCTTTGAGGGGCCTATATGTTAGATACCCAATAAATGACTTCATCTAGGAAACTACACCCCTTAAAGTATTTAAAACAGCATTTAGGAATTTTGTTAACCCCATAGGTATTTCACAGAAATTAAAGCAAAGTGGAGGTGAAATTTCAAAATTTCACTTTTTTTTGCCAATCTTCAATTTTTATCCATTTTTCACTGGAACACGATAGATGTGACAAGGTAAGTGAAATTCATCATTAATTCCCCAGATTCTGCAGTTTTTAGAGACATCCCATATGTGGCCATGGTGCGCTATCTGGCTCAACCACAAGCCTCAGAGTAGGAGGAGCACATACTGGACTTAGGGGTCTAATTTTCAATACGATTTTATTTAGGCGCCATTCCAGGTGTGCAATACATGGAAATTCCTAAAGAAGCATTTATGCTATCTATCATACATGAAAAAACTTTGAGATTCTTAGTTCACATGTTTTTGATCAAAAAATGCTTAAGCAGGTCGGGTGGTCCTACGCTATCTTTACCTCTCAATAGAGCCAAATTCAGGCCTCTAATTGGGTCAACCGACCTCCATTATCCAGAGAGAAAGAAATAAAAAAACACCAACCTTTCAAGCTGCACTCATATAACAGCCTGTGAAAAGTGGGCGGAGTGCAGGAAACCAAAATGGAGGCATCCCTTCCTCCCTATATAGATTAAAAGCAATATATGCCAGATACAATGTATAGTTCTGCACAAAAAAACATTTCTGAAAAAACACAATGTGAACCTGTGTGCCACTAGCGTAGGACCACCCGACCTGAGATCACGTTGTAAGTTTGTGGGTGGCTTAAGCATTTTTTGATCAAAAACATGTGAACTAAGAATCTCAAAGTTTATTCCAGGTGTGCAGACACCTTAAGTATCTAAAACTTAATAAACACTCCTAAAAAGACCCCATTTTGGAAACTACACCCCTTAAGGAATATACCCAAGGGTGCAGTGAGTATATCAATCCCACAGGTGTTTCACAGATTCTTTTAGCGTCAAGTGGTGAAAATAAAACTAAAATTTTTTTTTAAAACAATCTGCAATTTTAGCTTAAAATATTTAATTTTTACAAGGAGTCCTGGAAAAAAAGCACCCCAAATTTTGTTGCACAATTTCTTCCAAGTTCGGAAATACTGTGTATTTGGGCATAAACTGTTATTTCGGTGCATGACAAGGAACAAGGGTGAGAGCGCTATTTGGTTTTTGGAATGCAGATTTTGGTAGGTGCCATGATGCATTTGCAAAGCCCCAAAAGTATCAGAACAGATGACACCTTCCAGAAGTCACCTCTGGATCTCATCTAGGTGTGTTTTGTGCATTTTGGATGCACAGGTGTTCCATGGTTCTTTTTAGCATTGGGCCATGAAAATGGAGGGGGGGGGGGGAATGCAGTTCCGCCATTTTTTTTTTGGCTTCAACTTTTCAGCATTCGCCATGAAGCATAAGTGATATGATAACTTTACTATGCAGGTTGGTAAAATTGCAATGATATAAATTTTATATCGTTTTTTATGTTTTATCACTTTTACACAATAGAAATGCGTTTATAAAAAATTGCATTTTTATGTCTTCATAGTCTGCTAGCCATAAATTTTTTGAAATTTTTCGTATACGGAGCTGTGCATGGGCTAGTTTTTTGTGGGATGAGTTTACATTTTTATTGGTACCATTGCAGGGTGCATGTGCCACTTTGATAAATTTTTATTAAGGTTTTTGTTAAGCATTTTGAACAAAATACAGCAATTCTGGTAGTGTTTTTTTTTTTTTTTATTGTTTACAGTGGTCACCGTGTGGTATAGATGACATGCTACCTTTACTCAGCAGGTTGATACAATTACAGCGATATCGAATTTGTGGTTTTTTTACGTTTTACTGATTTTACACAAAAAAAACACTTTTATTCAAAAAGGAAAACATGTTTTTGGATTGCTGTAGCTTGAGATTCATAACTTTTTTATTTTTCTGTGTACGGAGCTGTGTAGGGACTTTTTTGCAGGATGATCTGATGTTTTTATTGTTATCATTTTTGGGGTGACAAGACTTTTTGATCAGTTTTAAATCCATGTTTTGGAAGGTAGGGTGAAGAAAATACTGCAATCCTAGTAGTGTTTTTATTTTTATTCTTAACACCGCTCACCGTGCAGTTGATCTGATTATGGTGATACCTAATTTATATAGTTTTATTTTGAAGCGCTTTAACAGTGTTTTTATTGTTTAAAACAATATTTATGCATCGCTATCTTCAGAGCTGTTTACCGTTTTTTTTTTTTTGCTTTAATTGTTGCCATTTTGGTGTTTATATTACTTTTTGATCGCTTTTTATTCCATTTTATGTGCTGTGGGATGAATTAAAATCGCAATTCTGTGATTGTTTTTTTTTAAATAACATGACAGATTTATAGGGTAGGTCGGAATGCACACAGCAGTAAAAAATATGTGTACTTTATTTTTGATCTTTTTCGGGGCGACAGGCGTTTATAAAGGGGAAAAGGGCAGTGTATGTGTTTTTTTTTTTTTTTTTTTTTTCTTCCTTTTTTCACTTTTCCCCATAGGGGAATTGTATCACTGATCTTAAGATCACTGATATAATAGAGATCAATACACAACATTACTGCTGTATACTGGTCTCCATGGTGACTATCTCTCACCATGCCCGACAATGCCCATAATGCTTTGCTGGTCATGGTGATGTCACAGACAGCTGGCTGGCAGATATTCATCCAGGAACTGACAAAATGCATGAGGAGCTCACTCTTTCTGTCTTTCCCTTAGCTCGATGGTTATACATTGTGGCAGCTAAGGGGTTAATCACCCGAGGCCAGAGTCCAAAGAATTATGCGGCATGAGGCTGGTCCCATGTCACAATCGTGCAGAGTTTGCTCGTGAGCTTGCACAATCTGCATAACGGTACGTCCATTTGCGGGAACGCACTGCCCGCTAGGAAGTATCGGTATGTCCTATGTCGGGAAGAGATTAAACTAAACCCCTTAAAGTATTCAAAACAACTTTTAGAAAGTTTGTTAACCCTCTGTATGTTTCACAGGAATTAAAGCAAAGTGGAGGTAAAATTTCAAAATCTCACTTTCTTTGCAGATTTCATCAATTTAATACATTTACTGGAACACAATAGTTGTTAACAGGGAAATGCAACACAATATTGATACCCCTGATTCTGATGTTTTTAAAAATATCTCAGTGGTGTGAAAAAGTATTTGTCCCCTGCCTGATTACTTAATCTTTTGGATCTTTGTCACACTCAAATGTTTCAGATCACCAAACAAATTTAAATATTAGACAAACATAACACAAAATGCAGTTTTTAAATGAAGGTCTTTATCATTAAGAGAAAAAGTCATCAAAACCCACAGGGCCCTGTTTGAAAAAATAATTTCCCTCCAGCCCCATCAAATATGAATTAACTGTGTTTTTTAAGGGTGCTTTCACACGGTGCATTTTTTATGCATTTTTTCAATGCGTTTTTTGTGCAGGAAGGCACAGCAATTAATGCTGTACAAGCTGCACAAAAATTACGTCAAAAAACGCATCAAAAACGCACCAAAACCGCACTGTGTGAAAGCACCCTAAGGCTATGTTCACACGGTGTATTTGCAGGGCGTAATTACGCCCCGCAATTACGCCGTGTGGACGGGGCGGGGCGGGAGCTGGAGAGGGAGCAGGGGCCGGCACTTCGCCGGCCCATAGACAATCACTGCGAGCGGCGCGTAGACGCCGCTAGAAAGTGACATGTCAATTATCTCCCCGCCCGGCGGCTTCGCCGGGCGGGGAGAGGAGACGTAATCCATAGTTCTCTATGAGAACTGTGAATTACCGTAATGCATGGGCCGTTTTCGGCCCGTAATTGGCGCACTTCGGCGCGTAATTACAGACCGAAATACGGCCCATTTTAAGCCGTGTGAACATGGCCTAACATCTTTGGATTTCCCTAGCCTCATGCAGGCCTGATTACTGCCACACCCGTTCTCAAGCAAGAAAGCACTTAAATAGAACCTACCTAAGGGTGCTTTCAGACTAGGGGTCCCCAACTCCAGTCCTCAAGGCCCACCAACAGGTCATGTTTTCTGGCTTTCCTTAGCATCACATAGGTGATATAATTACTGTCAGTGCATTCTCCACAGGTGATATAATTGCTGTCAGTGCATTCTGTAAGAGATCCTGAAAACATGACCTGTTGGTGGGTGTTGAGGACTGGAGCTGGGGAACACTGTTTCAGACAGTGCATTTTTGATGCGTTTTTTAATGCATTTTTGTGCAAGAAGGCACAGCAATTAATGCTGTACATTGCTGCACAAAAATTGTGGCAAAAATCGTGGTAAAATCGCGTTTTTTATCGCGATTTTTGTGCAGTAATGTACAGAATTAATTGCTGTGCCTTCCTGCACAAAAAATGCACCAAAAACACACTGTGTGAAAGCACTATGAAGTAGATCAAAACATCATTAGAAGTTAGACATCATGGGGAGATTCAAAGAAATTCAGAAACAAGTGAGAAACAAAGTCACTGATATCTATCAGTCTGGGAAAAGGTTATAAAGCTATCTCTGAAGCTTTGGGACTCGAGATCTACAGTGAGATCCATTATCCACAAACGTAGGAAATATGGAACTGTGGTGAACCTTTCCAGAAGTGTCCAGCTGTCCAAAATGACCCGAAGAGCACCGCTCTGTCGGTCCCCAAAACGGATCTACAAAGCGCTTGTAACACAGAGTGAAAACAAGCCCTTAGGCTTAAGAGGTTAATAATAAAGTAAATAAATAGTATATGTTAACAGAGAAACACACTCAGTATTAGTTTCCCTGAATATGCTGTTTTTACAAATATAGATTTTTAGAAGATATATTTTTAGAAATATATCATATGTGACTCTAGTATGTTATGTGATTCAACCACAGGCCTCCGAATTGAAGGCGTACCTGTTGGATTTTTGAGCTATCATTTTATTACACTATTTTTTAGGCACCATATCAGGTTTGCTGACCCATAAAGTTGCTAAAACTAAAAACCACCCCTATAAACACCACATTATAAAAACTCCCCTAAAGGAATTAATGGAGGGGTATATTGACCCCATAGGTGTTTCTCAGAATTTTTTAGAATTAGGCTGTAGAAAGGAAAAATTAAGTTTTTTTCAATAAATTGCACTTTTAGTCCCAAATTTTTCATTTTTACAAAGAATGCAGGAGAAAAAGCATGACAAAACCTCATGCCCAATTTCTCCTGAGTGTGACGATACCCCATATGTTGTCATAAAGTACATTTGGGACACATGGTGAGTCTCAAAAAGGTAGGAGTGCTTTTTGGCTTTTGAAGTACAGAATAAACTGCAATGGTCGGAGGCCCACATGTTGCATTAGCAGGCCCCCCCAAGTATCAGAACACGGTGATCCCATTTTGGAAACTACACCCATCAATGAATTGATCTAGGGGTATATTGTGAATTTTAATCCCCCAGGTGCTTCTCAGAAATTTTAAGAATTAGGCCATGAAAATGAATTCATCTAGAAGTATAGTGGGGGTTTTGATCTCACAGATGTTTCACTGATTCTTGTAGAAGTAGGCAGTGAAAATGAAAAAAAATATTTTTTCAATAAATTGCATATTTAGTTTCAAATTTTTCATTTTCACAAGGAAGGCAGGAGTTACCGCACCACAAAATATGTTGCCCAATTTCTTCCAAGTGTGGCAATACCCCATATGTGGTCATAAAGTACATTTGGGACACATGATGGGTCTCCAGAGGGAAGGAGTACTATTTGGCTTTTGGAGTGCAGAATAAGTTTAAATGGTCGGAGGTCCTCCGGTTGCATTAGCAGGGTCCCCCAAGTACCAGAAGAAAGGATATCCCCCAAAGTGACTGTGTTTTGGAAACAACACCCCTCCATAAATTCACATAGTGGTATAGAGTGCGTTTTGACCTCACAGGTGATTCACTGATTCTTGTAGAAATTGGCCATGAAAATGAAAAATTAAATTTTTTTTCAATAAATTTCACATTCAGTCCCAATTTTTTTTATTTTTGCAAGGAATATAGGAGATAACGCAACCCAACACCTGTTTCCAAATTTCTTCCAAGTGTGGCAATACCCCATCGGTGGTCTTAAACTACATTTGGGACACTTGGCAGGTCTCCAAAGGGAAAGAGTGCCATTTGGCTTTTGGAGTAGAGAATAAGCTGAATTGGTCGGAGGCCCTGAGGTTGCATTAGCAGGGCCCCCCAAGTACCAGAACAGAGGAAATCCCCCCACACTGACCCCATTTTGGAAACATCACACCTCAACGAATATATTTAGAGGTATAATGGGTATTTTGAACCCAGGGGTCTCATAAATTCTTGTAGAAGTAGGCCGTGACAATGAAAAATGACATCTTTTTCAATAAATTGCATATTTAGTTCCAAATTTTTCATTTACTTAAGGAAAATATGAGATAATGCACCCCAAAACCTGTTGCCCATTTTATTCCAAGATTGGCAATAACCCATATGTGGTGATAAAGTACATTTGGGACACACGGCGGGTCTCTAAAGGGAAGGAGTTCTATTTGACTTTTGGAGTGCAGAATTAGATGAAATGGTCGGAGGCCCTCAAGTTGCATTATCAGGGCTCCCCAAGCACTAGAACAGAGTCCCATCAGAGTGACCCCATTTTGAAAACTACACCCCTCAAAAAATGTATCTAGCGGTACAGTGTACATTTTGACCCAAACAGGTGTTTCAGGTGTTTCACTGATTGTTGTAGAAATAGGTAGTGAAAATGTAAAATTACATTTTTTTATATAAATTTCACATTCAGTCCCAAATGTGTCATTTTTGCAAGGAACGCAGGAGATAACACACCCTAAGTGTGCATTTTAACCCCCACGGGGATTTCACTTATACTTGTAGATGTAGGTCGCGAAAATGAAAAATTACATTTTTTTTCAATAAATTTCACATTCAGTCTCAAATTTTTCATTTTTACAAGGAATGCAGGAGATAACACACCCTAAAACCTGTTTCCAAATTTGTTTCAAGTGTGGCAATATCCCATCTCTGGCCATAAAATACATTTGGGACACATGGTGGGACTTCAAAGGGAAGAAGGGCTATTTGCTTTTGGAGTGCAGAATAAGCTGAAATGGTCAGAGGCCCTGAAGTTTGCATTGGTAGGGTCCTCCAAATACAAGAACAGAGGAAATCCCCTCAAAGTGACCCCATTTTGTAAACTACACCTGTCAATGAATTAATCTACAGGTAGAGTGTGCATTTTGACCCCACATGTATTTCACTGATTCTTGTAGGAATAGGCCTTGAAAATGAAAAATGTAATTTTTTTAATAAATTGCATATTCTGGGGATAACACTCCACAAAACCTGTTGCCCAATTTCTTTTAAGTGTGGCAATACCCTGTATGTGATCTTAAACTACATTTGGGACACATGGTGGGTCCAAAGGTAAGGAGTGTTATTTGGCTCTTGGAGTGCAGAATAAGCTAAATGCATTAGAAGGGCCCCACAAGCACCACAACAGAATAAACCCCTCAGAGTGACCCCATTTTGAAAAACTATGCTCCTGAATATATTCATCCAGTGGTACAGTGTGCATTTTGACCCCACAGGTATTTCACTGATTCTTGTAGAAATAGGCAGTGAAAATGAAAAATTCTATTTTTTTCAATAAATTTCACATTCAGTCCCAAATTTTTCACTTGTACAAGTAATGCAGGAAATAACTAGTGTTGATCGAACTGTTCTAGAAAAGTTAAGTTCAAGTCGAACATCTCAATTTTCTCGAACTCAAACTGAACATTCGTTCGGCTTCGCCATGGCTTTCGACACCCCATTTTAATAGTTTTCAGCGCCTTTCTGCACTTTTGGCAGCCATTCAATGAAAAAATGTCATCACCATGTTATATAGATTTCACTGTATTTTGTTCTGAATGCCGTTTTCATTTCACTCTCTGTACTTTATTTTAAATAGTGGTTGGTTGGTGAAAATTATTCTGAGTGGAGAAAAGTTCATTTTGGTAGTTTTGGGGGTTCAGTAATTGTATAACACACCGTCTCCAAAATCTCTTATACAAAGAAATATATTTTAAATAGGGGTTGGTTGGTGAAAACTATACTGAGTGGAGAAAAGTTCATTTTTGGCAGTTTTCGGAGTGAAATACCTTTCAAATATACCGTGTGTTATAGTCATACAGATATATTTCCAGGAAATAGTGTTCTCTCTGTTGCTAAATCTTACTCAATGACAAAACGTGTAATTTTTCAAGATTTTAGGTCCACATAACACTGAACTATACCAGTGCGTTATTGTGATCCACATATATATACACTTCTCTCTTTTTTATTTCATATATCTTGTGGCACACGCAGAGCTATAATATTTAGCTTTTGAACATGGTGAGAACTAGAGGTGGTAAGCGAGCAAGGAGGGGCATAGGAAGTGGAGATAGGTACGAGCCAAGGCACTCCTTGCAGTGCTCCAGACAACACACAAGCGAGCACATCGTCAGTCGCAGGACCGTCAAGCCTGTCATAGCTTGCTCAATTCCCTGTATGTCTCACTACTGTACAGCGTCGCCAATCTGTTCTTCAGTGGTTATCAGACCCTGCATCGAGGGCTTTTACATCCTCTTCCTCTCAGTCACGGCCACAAATGTCATCATCATCATCATCAGTCCAGCCTGAAGCAAACACGGGCCAAATGTCACAACCCAATATACAGACCACGCCAAATAATCCATATTCTGAAGAGCTCTTTGATCACACAATGCGGCTGGGGTCAGAAGGCATTTCAAAAGATCAAGAGGCCAAATAGAATGATTTTGTCTGCTCTGACACCCAGATGCTGATGCCCTCAGAGGAGGAGAAGGAAGCTGGTCCGTCGGCAGAAATAGCGAGCGGTCAGCAATGCCTTGCAGTGCCTGTGGCTTCTAGCCCATAGCTTGAGGATGTAGACTGTGAGGAAGAGGAAGTCACCTGTGATGATGACATTGTGGATCCAACGGGGTCTTTTGAGCAGCAGCTGGCGAGCGCATAATCAGTGGAGGAGAAGGATGTTAGGGTAGTGTCAGTTCGAGCCTCAGAAAGGGAGAAGGCGGTCGCACAAGTCTGCTGACATTACTCTGCCAGCCGTGGTCAGTGGTGGCAGCGGGAACACTGGTACTAGGTTTTCACAGTTGAAGAGGTCCAGGACCTGTGTAACCTGGGCCTTTTTTGATCAAGCCTCAGATTTGGCGACTGACGTCATATGCTGGATTTACCATCAACACATCAGTAGAGGAAAGAATGAAAGCGTTTAAGCACCACGAGCATGAACAGGCAGATGCATGTAAAGAATGAATTGCCTTGGAAGCGTCGCTTGGAGAAAAAAGGCCACACATGTCCTGGGCTTTCAACCACTGTGACATCTTCTGCCTCCTCCTCCTCTGCCACTTCCAAGCCCAAGCATTCCTCTGCTGCCGATGTGCCGAAGCAGCATGAGCAAGCACCATACCCAGTCCCAGATACTGTCGGCTGATTCCCACCACCAGCAACACACCTTCCCCTTCGTCCAGTGTGACCTGCACGCCATACAGCAGCCAGTCCGGCAGCCAGCCTTCTGTGTACCAGGTGTGGGAGCATAAGAAACGCTTTCACCCCAACCATCCCAAAGCCAAAAGCCTGAATGTCGGCATTGCCAGGCTGTTGGCCTTGGAAATGTTGCCTTTCTGCCTGGTGGACACAGATGGGTTCCACCACGTCATGGCCCTAGCATGCCCCCGCTATCAGATGCCGAGCAGGCATTTCTTTGCCAGATAAGCTGTCCACGCCCTTGCCTGCCACGTTGCAGTAAAGATATCCAGCGCGTTGGCTGCATCTGTGGCCACCAAAGTCCATCTCACTACAGGCATATAGACTAGTAAGCACGGTCAAGGGCATTACATCTCACTGACTGCTCACTGGGTAAGTTTGGTGGATGACTCTGGTGATGGGTCTCGGCCCACACTCTTCAATACTGCTGAGTTGGTGCAGAGTCCAGATCCCCAACCTCGACAGGTAGCATCATGTGCCAAGAGAAACCAGGCTTTTCTCAAATTAAGAACTACAATGACACAGAAAATATCTTTAATAAAAATATATAATAACAATCTTTATTAATAATAAATATATACCAAAACTGATATGTCACAGACAAAAAAAGTACAAGGTACAGAAATCATACCATTCCAAAATAATAATTAAATTTGACAAGTGAAATATCCCGTCTCCTTGGTAGCACATATCTTCCATTCCTTTACACTTGGGTAATGTATTGATTTATTCTGAACATTTACATTATTACATGCACTGTTCAATGTGACTACATTTATTTAATCACTTGATTTTGTATGTGTGTCACTTTAATAAAATTGTATTATTATTTCTATTAATATTATATTCTTCATTTATAAAATTTCATTATTATTTTGGAATGGTATGATTTGTGTACCGTGGATTGCATGGATACTATTTATTGGATTGTATGGATAATTGTATTTAACAAGAACTTTTTTTGTCTGTAACATATCAGTTTTGGTATATACCATAAATACTCGAGTATAAGCCGAGTTTTTCAGCACAATAAAATGTGCTGAAAAATCCCTCCTCAGCTTATACTCGAGTCACTGACAGCGCTCGGGCACCGCGATGGCCCATGTGCCGGCAGGGACACCTCTGCTACATGCGACTCCTCAGGGAGCGCATATAGCAGAATGCCGAGTGAGCCGACAGCGCCCGGGCGCTGCAATGGCCCGGGCGCTGCAATGGCCCGGGCGCTGTCGGCGATCCCTTCACCTGTATGCGACTCCTCCGGAGCTCATACAGGAAAAGATACCACTGCGGAGCAGAGAGCGAGCGCTCCTTGCTCCGCAGTGGACTCCAGACAGCTGAAGACTTGCGGCTGTCCGGAGTTTCCGGCAAAGGCAGCGTGTGTCGTCACGCTGCGTTCGCGGCCTGATAACATCACCCTGCCTGTGCCTGAAGACGGAGCAGAGCACCCGGGAGTCAGAGCAGCGAGGGAGTGATGTAAGTGTTTGTGGGGCCATATGGGGCCATATACCTGCCTTTTACCTGCCTATGGGGCCATATACCTGCCTATTACCTGCCTATGGGGCCATATACCTGCCTATAACCTGCCTATGAGGGACATATACCTACCTATGGGGGACATTAATTTGCCAATAACCTGCCTCTGGGGGACATTAAACTGCCTATACCTGCCTATGGAGGACATATACCTGCCTCTACCTAACTATGGGGGATATTAACTGCCTATACCTTTCTATGGGGGACACATACCTGCATATACCTGCCTATGAGGGACATTAAACTTCCTATACTTGCCTATATAATTTTATTGGTATCCATTTTTATTTTTGAAATGTACCAGTGGCCACTGCATTTTCCACCCTAGGCTTATATTCGGGTTGGCTTATACTCGAGTATATATGGTATTTATGATTAATAAAGATTGATAGTATATATCTTTATAAAATATATTTTCTGTGTCATTATATTTCTTAATTGGTGGATAACTCATTATGATTTAATGACTTTAATGTTATTGTAGGACCATAAATGAATTGGTGGTATATGTTCTCAAATTAATTTGTCTTGGAAACCGTCAACATACAGGTCAAGAGCTGTGGATGGCTCTACGCACTTAGACCGACCAGTGGCTGGATGCTAAGAACCTGGCACCAGGCAAGGTGGTGTGCGACAACGGGAGCAATCTCCTTGCAGCCCTAAAGATCGGTAAACTTACGCACATCCCTTGCCTTGCACACGTCATGAACCTGGTTGTGCAGAAAGTTCTCAAGCACTACCCAGGTCTTGACTATCTGCTGGGGAACGGTCGAGGTCTAAGCTCACACTTCCGGCGTTCGTACCCTGCTTCGGCACAACCGGCAGCGTCAAAAGTCTGATATGTGATGCGGCAACACGCTGCAATTTCACCCTCCATATGCTCCTGCGATTGTGGCAGCAGCGTAATGCCATTATGCAGTATGAAATGTCTCATATAGGGATATCCAGCACGCAGAACATATTTCCATAAGAAACGTATGTACTTCTATTTATGCAAAAATGTTAAAATCAAACAAATGACACTCACCAGATGAAAGCAGTATAAAGTGTTCAGTCAAAAATGAGACATGGAGATGGAATGACGCTAACGCGTTTTGGGCACAAAGATATGTATGCCCTTACTCATAGCAGCAAATAACACTATGCCATACCACACTATTTAAATACAAATAACCAATAGCAACATGTGAAAACAATTAACAATTCACATAACATGCCGTAAACATACCTTGCTACCACGTTACGCCTGACTCCATAGGCACCAGCTAGAAACCGGAAGATGTACCAGCAAGCGCAGCCTGGCAGCTAAACGCATGCATGTAAAAGATACTAAGCGATATACTAGGAGAAAGCAGTCAGCAGGGTAAATACAAATGCAGTGTGAAAAATATGGCAAGGTGAATACTAAAATGTCAATAGTAATATAGCAACACAAAAAGACAACAAATAATTAAAATCAATAAGTAAATAAATACAAATAAACTATCTGAAATAAGCAAACAAACACACAATCCAAGTGATAAATATAAATATGTGTAACTACTGAAGATAAGGAAAATTAACAAATAGATATTTTGAATAAGTTTTTGAATAGATATACCTAATAATGAAACATATTTTCTCTTCTTAAATTTAGACCATTTGGAACAGTTGTATCCAATAATGTGATCCAAAATGCTTCCCTATCTCTTAAGTGGCGTTCAATGTCTCCACCTTTGCTGGAGTGAGTGCATTTCTCGATGCCAAATATTTTAAACATACTAAAATCACAATTATGAGTCTGGATAAAGTACTTAGTTAAATTTGATTTGTTTCGAGTAGAGGTAACATTAATATTGTTGATGTGTTCTAGAAACCTAGTTTTAAGCCTTATGGTAGTGCTTCCCACATACAATAAATTACATGTCTAACATTTGGCTCCATATATAATATGATGAGAATTACAGTTAATATAACTGAATAGAAAAATTCTTTGAACCTACAGAATTTTTTAACTCTTTACAGGGAAGAGCATATTTGTATGTGCGGCACGGATTAGTCCCACAATTAAAAAATCCTTTATAATTTAGCCAAGTAGAACGTTTTGTCGATTTTTGAAAAATATTTGAGGTAAGGAAATCTTCTAAAGTTTTGGCCCTACGAGTATTAAGGACATCAATAAATTAAGGACATCAATAAATTAAGGACATCAATAAATTTGTACGGTTATTAACTTTAAAAAGACATTTTCTGGCAGGAACATAATATACAAGAATAGTCTAATATTAACACCGATGTTATATCCAATAGTTTCCATGGACATTCCTTCTCTGAACAATTGGCTCACTTAATGCTTTAGAGTTAGAAAACACTTCATATAACTCTAGTGTAAATCAAACAGTCAATTTTGTAACCTCTAATACTTAATGAGTCTCATTGCTAAGTGTGAAGAATCAAAATTAGAGGATATTTCAACGGCAATGAAAACTCTGGAAACTGATATCGCACAATATCAAGATATCTCGACCTATTCTCAAGAATTAAAAAAGCTGCAGGACAATATCTCACAGCTAGACGAATCTATTATGGAATCTAAAAAAAAATGAAATTCCAACGTGATACTGATTACTATGCTCAAAACCAAGTTTATGAGTGGGGACGTCAGATTTCTAACTGGAATAAGCCGAAATCTATTCTTAAACATACTCAAAAAAATAAGAAATGGAGAAATAGAACCAAAAAAGTGAGTTTCAACTCCATAAGTTCTGAATCATCGGACACTAATACAGATACCTCTATGGGTACGTCGAGAGAGATGTCCTCAGCACCAAGTACGAGTACTGGTTATTCTTATTAAAAAATCCAAAAAATCCCCAAAAACAGACTCAATAAAAAAAACTACAGCACAGAGGAGGAAGGAAACATGCATAGAGAGAAAAATCAGAGGATGTTAACTTGTCTAATGGAACACAAGTAACATCGCATAATACTATAGAAGTTCTCAATCTTTTCTCCATTGAACTCTCACAAGATCAAGTCAATGTTCTTTCTCTAGGTTTCAACTATGCATTGGTACGTAATTTCAATCTATTCACGTCTATTAGGCTAGTTCACACGGCATAATTGCGGGGCGTAATTACGCCATGTGTTCGGGAGCTCCCGTGGGGCGGGGAGACCAGCAGCCCGCCGGCCCCATAGACATGCATTACTCATGGCGCGTAAACGCCATGAATAATTGACATGACACTTATCTCCCCCTGCGGTGTATTGTACGAGTGGGGAGAGGAGGCGTAGTCCATAGTTCTCTATGAAAACGGTGGATTACTGTAATGACTGCGTATTGAGCGCAATACGCCGCAAAATACTGGGCGAAATATGTCCACATTTAAGCCGTGTGAACTTAGCCTTAAGGACATCAATAAATTTGTACGGTTATTTACTTTAAAAAGAAATTTCTGGCAGGAACATAATATACAAGAACAGTCTAATATTAACACCGACGTTATATCCAATAGTTTCCATGGACATTCCTTCTCTGAACAATTGGCTCTAGTTTCACTTAATGATTTAGAGTTAGAAAACACTTCATATAACTCTAGTGTAAATCAAGCAGGTAATTTTGAAACCTCTAATATGGAATTTTATACGATTCAGTCCAGGACATTATCTATGGACAAATTTCAGTCCTTAATTGAAAGGGACCTTAGGGCACTATATAACACTATGGATAGAGGTTCTCTCTTTAATCCTAGATCTGCCTCAAAAATAGCTTTTAAACAATTAGAGTCAATGGAGTATATTGAAATAAAAATGGCAGACAATGGGGGCACAATCGAAGTATTGAATAAAGCTGATTATTGTGAAAATATTGATTCTCTTCTCTCTGATAGTTTAACATACTGTAAATTAGATGGTGATCGAACTCAAAAAATTTATGTAGATTTACATAAAGTAGTTGAATAAGGGGTCAGTTTAGGCACTGTTAACTGTAAACAGGCTGAAATACATAAAAACCCGACTGTTCCACCCATGAGACAAATAGTTTCTGGTATTGGTTCCTTCTCTGAGAGACTCTGTGAATGGGTCGATTCACTTTTACAGCCTCTAGTACGACGTGTATCGGGTTATTTGTAGGATAGCAGCGACGTACTTAGTTCCTTCCAAAACAAAACATGGCAAAGTGAATTCCAATGGATCACCTGCGATTTAGAATCCCTCTACACCAGCATACCTCATGATGTGGCCCTACAACCATTCACTATCATTTACAAAAATACTGTAATTATTTTGCCTTTCTAATTATGTGTTGGAGGTGATTGATTTCTTGATCTCCCATAATTACTTCTCATTCAACAATCAATTTTACATACAATTAAAGGGGGTCTCTGTGGGGGCAAAGTATTCACCCTCACTAGCAAACCTCACAATGTCTTGGTGGGAGGAGCTATATATATTTTCTATTGACAATCCTTCAGCACATCAATTAGAATGGTACGGCAGATACATCGATGACTGTAAGGGTTCAGTGGATTCGCTGGATCACCGCATGCGATGATAGCTAAGCCACGCCAGGGAGCGGAGTCTAAGTAGGCCCCGGTATTCACCAGAGCCCGCCGCAAAGCGGGATGGACTTGCTGCGGCGTGAGGCTACCAGGTCGCTACCCCTGACGTGACTTGCTTGCGATGGCGGCCGGGGTACTGCGAGGTACAGAAACGGAATCCAGAGGCGTAGTCAGAGACGGGCAGACGGTCAGGGCAGGTGACAAACAGGCAAGGTCAGGAAACGTAGCGGAATGGACTAGTACACGGTAACTCAGACAGGACTTTCCAACACACAGAACTAGGCTAACGCACACCAACAGACTGGCAGAGAGTGCTGGGGACGTATACCTTAAATAGGACCAGCAGCCAGCAATTGACTCAATCACCAGCGTACTGGCCCTTTAAATCCGGACCAGCCGTCGCGCGCACGCCCTTGGGAGCGGGTACGTGCGCGGCCGCCGGAACAGGCAGGAGCAGCGTACACCGGAGCGTGGACAGGTAAGTGGCTCGGCGCCGGACCTGGGGTGGCAGGGGGATGGTTGTGGGTAGCTGCAGCGCCCGTGCCAGACCCCCTGCAGGCAAGGGGGCGGCCACGGGGTGCAACGGCACCCGCGCCAGCCCCCATGACTGTACCCCCCCCCCCCCTTAGGTCTCCCCCTCTTTTTTTTGGAACTTAGAGAGGAGGTCAGGCAAGGCAACAGATTGGCCTCGGGTTCCCACAAACGCTCCTTGGGCCCTAACCCTTTCCAATCTATCAGAAAGAACTGCTTGCCCCTCACTTTTTTCTCCGCCAGCACCTCCTTGACCTCAAAGATGTTATCAGCGTTGGCCACAGGAGAAGGCGGGACAGATCCACGGGAGAAGCGATTCAGCACTACAGGTTTGAGGAGAGACACATGAAAAGCATGTGGGATAAGCAGAGTGGGAGGCAAGCGGAGCTTGTAGGACACCGGGTGTAGCTATCGAAGTACCACAAAAGGACCCAAATACTTAGGGCCTAACTTGTAACTGGGTACCTTGAAGCGAATGTACTTGGCCAATAACCAACCCCTGTCACCCGGCTTAAATATGGGCGGGGGTCTCCGGTACCTATCAGCCTGGGCCTTGGTGCGAGTGGAGGCCCGTAAAAGGGCCTGTCGTGTGACTTGCCAAAGTGCCTTGATGTCCCGTACTTGGGCATAAACGGCAGGGAGGTTTGACGAGATAGCCAGAGGTATAGGCGGGCGGGGATGTAGCCAAAATACAACAAAAAAGCGAGAGACTCCAGCAAACTCTGAGTCTAAGGAATTATAGGAAAATTCGGCCCAGGGGAGGAGATCATCCTGACAGGTGGAAAAAAAAATGATGTAAATAGGTACCTAAAACTTGGTTGACCCTCTATACCTGCCCATTGGTTTGAGGATGATATGCAGACGAGAAGTCCAGCTGAACCTGTAACTGAGCCCGCCAGAATTTTGACACAAACTGGACCCTATCTGATACAATATGCAATGGGAGCCCGTGTAGCCGAAAAATGTGGTGGAAGAAGTGTTGGGCCAACTGGGGGACAGAAGGTAACCCGGGCAGGGGAACAAAGTGAGCCATCTTTGAAAATCTATCCGCTACCCCCCAGATGACCGTGTTTCCAGAGGAGGCTGCAAGGTCAGTAACAAAATCCATGGTAAGATGGAACCACGGTTTTTCTGGCACCGGGAGAAGCTGGAGCAGACCCGCGGGTCTGAGACGAGGGACTTTGTTACGGGCACAGGAGGTACAGGCCCGAACAAAGTCTCTAACATCCTGAGCGAGAGTGGGCCACCAATAGTAGCGTGAGATCAATCGTAAAGACTTGTGGACCCCAGGATGGCCCGCTGTGCGAGAGGAATGTCCCCACTTAAGGATTCGAGGCTGCATGGCAGGACGGACGTAGGTCTTACCAGGGGGTAGATGTTGGAGATCCACGGGGGCCGCGTGAGGAGCCATTCAGAAGGAATAATGTGCTGCAGATGCGGCTCAAGGCCCACAGTGTCCGAGGATCTAGAGAGGGCATCCGCCCTGACGTTTTTTTCGGCAGGCCGAAAATGAAGGAGGAAGTTAAAGCGGGCGAAGAAGAGCGAGCACCTGGCTTGCCGAGGATTCAAACGCTGAGCAGATTGGAGATACATGATATTTTTGTGATCGGTGAAGATCTCAACGGGATGGCGAGCCCCCTCCAGCAGGTTTCGCCATTCTTCCAGGGCTAACTTTATGGCCAGAAGTTCACGATCACCAATTGTGTAGTTACGTTCGGCAGGAGTGAAGGTCTTGGAAAAGAAGCCACAAGTAATGCAATCTCCCAGAGGAGGACTTTTGAAGAAGGACAGCGCGGCACCTAACTGAGGAAGCGTCCACTTCTAGGACAAATGGACGCTGTGGGTCCCGGGGGCGGGGAACAGAACCGGGAAAAGCCAAAGCAAAGCTCTTAAAGACGTTTTAAAGGCTTCCTGGTTTTGGGGGGAGGCCAGGATTTGGGGGTTAGCATTTTTCCTTGGTGAGGGCTACCAGTGGGGCCCCCAGTGTGGAGAATTGAGTAAAAAGGTTTCAAGGCAAGGCCCCTCCAGAGAAAATATTTTCAGTTTTTATTACTTGTTCCACGAGCCACACCTGGGAGACAGGGGGAGATTAGAGAGGTGAATAATGGCAAAAAAAATTGGTTTTGGGAAAAGAGGTTTTGGGGGTTTTTTTGGAGAACGGTGACTTCGTTTTGGGGCTAAGGCCTATGCTGGGGGGGGGGCTGCACCTAAATGGGGGGGTTGCACTGTTTTGGGGGCCCAAAATTCCCAAGAATTTTGGAGGGGAATTTTTAAACTAGAGACTGGGGGAAAAGGGAAAATACAAAGTAAAAGAAAGATAGTAAAGTTTAAGAGCTGGGACATTTAGTAATAAATCGGGGGGTGGGGGGGTGGGGGGAAAGGGGGGTGTGGCAATATTAAAAATATCAGGGAGAAAGGAAAAAAAAAAGGAAAAACCCAAAATTTGGGCATGCGACCAATGCCGGGAGTTGACCAACAAAATATTTTGAACTAAAATTTACAAATTGCTGAAAAAAATTATAACAGGGGGGTTTCAGAGAAAATGGCTGGCGAGAGCTAAAAAGGGGCGGGGGGGTTTAACTTACAGGTTACGTTTTTGGAAAGGGAAATCGTAAAGCCCGGGAAAGGGGGAGGTGTCTGTCTCTATGAAAAATCCGGGTCTGAAGCCAACATTTGGGGGGAAGTTTTTGGTACAGGTAAGGGAACAATTTGGAATCATTATGGGAAAATTAACATGGGGGTAACAATAACAATTAATACAAAAAGGGGTCTGTTTTTGGCCCCCCAAAGTATAACAAAACCCATGGGAAGATGAACCCCTTCAGCAAATAAAATGACCCGGTTTAATGGGAATGGGGTTTTATTATTAGGGGGCGAAAACTTTTCCAGCATCAATTGGAATCTAAAAAACTTTTTGCCTCCAAAAAGGGAACCCGGTTTTTGTCAATAATAATGAAAATTTACCTTTTCCCAAATGGGCAAAAACCGGGACTAGGGGAAAAGGGCCCTTTTAGTTTTTAATTATTGACTAAAAACCCCTAAGAGAACAAAGGTTCAGGTTGAGGGGGAAACCGGGGAAAATAGTGACCTTAATATAAAAAAATTTCCTTTTTTCCCAAAACCCGTATTAAATGGGACAATGTTTTTTAAATATGGAGAACTAAAAAAAAATGGGTATTTTTAAAAAAACCCCCTAGGTCCCACGGGTAAAGGGTACATACTTTAGGGTAAAAAAAAAATTTAGAAACGGGAAAAAAACCCCAATGTGGATCAACAGGGATGTAAAAAGGCAATAAAAAAAAAAAAAGAAAGCGTTTTCCCACAAAAAACAGGAGGGAAAAGTGAAGAGGCCCTAAGAAGCTTATAGGGAAAAAAAATAAAGGGGTGAAAATAAAGCTAAAGGAAGCAAACTGGTGACAAAAGCCCGTTTGCCTTAGAAAGAAAAACTAACCCCAAAATTTTTTTTTTAACCCTTTTTAAATAGTAAAAAGTTTTTAAAAAAAATTTTTGTTGGCCCTTTGAAAAATCCCTGAGGGGAGACAGTAAGGGCGATGAAAAAAAGCAAACCAATTAAAAACCCCTTTTTCCCACTTTTTTTTACCGAGGGGGAAAATTGTTTTCCTGTTGAATAGAGGGATGGGGTAAACCCCAAATTTAAAAGTTTTTTGTCTTACCCAAAAAGGGAAGGGGCGGGCCCCGGGCTTAAGGGATTAAAAAAAGACAAATCCCCGGTCCAAAATGGCATAAAACCCATGTCCCTAAGGGAGTTAAGTGATGCCCTTTGATAGGCCCCTATTCTTAATATTTAGGGAAACTGTCTAATAACGGGGTTTGTTCAAAAGTTTGGGCGCATAGCAAATGGGGGTCCCCAAAACATTCAAAAAAAGGGGGCAAAAAGTGATCCAGGAAAATATAGGCCGGTAAAATTTGACCTCTCTTTTGGGAAAAAAAAATATTTTTTTTTTTAAGGTTTTCTCGAGATTTCTATTTTGGGTTTCTCACTGAAAATAGATGTAAACGCCGTTTCCCGCATGGTTTATGAAGGATCGGTCCCGTCAGACTAACCTTTAGCCCTCTTGAGGAAAATCCCGTGCTAGACTATCGGGTGGGTTAAATGGTTTTCATATACTAGATTTTTTTTAAAGATTTTTATACGGTGCCACATTTAAAAAGGTTTGGGAAGTTTTAAAAAAAAATGCTTGGACTGGGGGGAAAAATTTTGCAAGGGGGTAAACAAATAGCTCAATGATAGAAAACAAAGGGTAGTAATTAAAGGGGACTTTCCTGACTGGATTTCTATTACTAGTGGGGTTTCCCCCAGGGGCATTTTTTGGGCCCTACCCTCTTCAAAATTTTTTATTAACATCTTACACAAGGATTGCACAGTAAAAATTTCGGTTAATTTTCAGACGTTTCCCAAAGCTCTGTAAAGTAATCCAAAACAATTGAGGAAATGGGGTTATTAAAAAAGGGTTTTTGGGAAAAATTGGAGGGGCCCGGGCAGGGGAAAAGGCAGATGAGGTTTAAAACCCGAAAAGGGAAGGTTATGCCATGGGGAGGAAAAAACCTTTTCATGACTACAGGGTTTTAAAAGGGAAAAAGGGGGGGTAAAAGTGAAATGGGGAAGGAAATTTGGAAATCCCTGGTGGACAGTAAATTTTAAATTGGGGCAAACCAGTGTCAGACAGAAACTCCAAGGCAAATAGTTTATGGGGTGCATTAGAAGGGGGAAAAGAGGGCTAAATTAGACATTTTTCTCCCATTATACAAGTCACTGGTTTTGACCCCCATGGAATATTGTGTAAGTTTTTGGGCCCCCAAAAAAAAGTGACAAAAAGGGGAAGAACTTTTGTTTGAGGGTTTTTTTAATTTTTTTGGGGGGCAATGGGAGGGGCAACAAAATAAAAAAAGGACTGGGGGACTACGTACCCAGAAAGATTTGCAAGATTTGGGGTTTTTTTAAATTTTTGGAAAAAACGGCTTTGGGGGGGCTTTAAAAAATATGTTTAAAAAACTTTAAAGGGCAAAAAAGGGGACCTTCCCCCAAAATTTTTTTTTTAACCCCGGCTTATCAGAACAAGGGGGCATCCTTACGTCTTGAGGGGCGAAAGTTTCTACATAAACATAGAAATGGGTTCGTTACTGGGAAGAGCTGTAAAACTGTGGGGAAATTCTGCCGGGCGGAAAAAAGTCACAAAAAAATTCAAAAAGGGTTTGGATGATTTTTGGAGGGGTAAAAAAATAAAAGTTATTTGTGTCTAGGATTCTGGAGAGGGGCATTGATCCCGGGATTTTTCCGATTGCCAGATTGGGGGTCCCGGAAGGAATTTTTTCCCTAAAAAAAGAGACAATTTTGGGTTCTACCTCATTGGGTTTTTTTTTCCCTTTCCCCTGGGTCAACCCCAAAAAACTAAAAGGTTAACAACCCAGAATTTAAAGGGTACATAAAAAATAAAATTTTTAATAAAAAAGAATTGAGAAAAAAAAAACGAAAAGGCACCCTCAAATTTTACCTATCCAAAAAACCCGGGCTGCCCAAAAATGGGGAAAATCGCCCCAAAAAATGGGGGCCCCCCCACTGGAACCTAAACTAACCCTGTCCCTAGCTTCACTAAATGAAAAAAAGAAAAACAAATATACCACAAATGGAGTGCACAAACAAAAAAAATTTCTGTGTTAAAAAACAATAAAAACAGACAAAAATAGTTTTATGTTTTAAAAAATACAAAGAATTTATGAAGCGTCATAGGAAGATGATCAATAAATCCTAAATTTTCCAATATTCCAAAAGCGGGTTTTCCCCCCCCATACTGGGGTTCATCAGGGGGAAAAATTTCAGTTGAAACCAAAATTTCGGAAAAATCTAAGGAAAAAAAAAAAAGATGTATTTCAATTTTTTTTAACTCACGTCCCCCCAAAGTTTTTTTGGGAAAACCCGGGGTGGTAATTAGAGGACGGGGTCCAGGTAAGTTTAAGTACAGTTTCCCCCCTAACTGAAATTTCTGAGACCCGGGCCAAGCAGTAACAAATTCAGTGAATCACAAGCCACATAATAAAAGGCAAATTGCCCCCAATTAGTTCAGCCATTAGCCCCTTTGACTACCACAGAGCCCTTATGCAAAGCCCAAAAAAAAAAAAAAAAAAAAACACATTTAAAAAGGGTGTTAAACTACAAGGTCCGATGCAATCCCAAAATGCCTGTGATTGCATAGCGGGAGGAAAAAACAAACAGTTAAAAAAACACATAGACCGGGTTTCATTCCGCTTTCACCCGGCGCATTCTCAGCGCGCCAACGGCAATATAATGACTGCAATACGCAACAAAACATAAACTTACAACTGGCAATAAAAGGCCTAAGCGTTTTTATAATTATAAAAAGCGACCCTTAGAAAAATTTTTGTATGCAGCAAAACATTGTATATTTGTGAAAAACCCATATAAAAACCCAAAACAAAGAATCCTATAAGATACTATAGGTTTCCAAAAGGGTATAAACAACGGTATAATACCGAAATAGGCAATTATACTGAACCAAAATGAAAAAAAAAAAATATAATACGTTGTGGCATAAAAAGGGGGGGCGCTATAAATATTTTTAAATATATAAAAAAAACAACCCATAGAGCGGGGAATACTTATGGCAACAAACCGATAAATGTTATAAAGCCCCAGTAAAAGGTCCCCACACTGAAGCCAAAGGGGGGGATCAATAGAAAAACATAGATGTTAAAACTAAAATCACGTCCCAAAATAGGTTGTTGATACTGAATTTAAATAAAGAAAAAATAATTTTTAAACATACAAAGATGAATTTCAAATAAAATGAAAAATAAAAAATAGGGAAAAGATACATATAAATAAGGACCCCAAAGGCAACCATCCCCACAAATTAATCTGATGATCATAAATAAAATATTTAGTGAATTGAAAAATTTTGCAAATGAAGGGAGCAAAGAAAAAAAATCATTGAACCCTTTGGCTTCAATATTTAAAATTGAAGACCAAAGGGGGTTTTTCCCTTTGTAATAGCTTTGATCAAAGTCTCCCCCACGTGGAGAGGGTGAGACCACTTCGATTACAGAAAAGGATAAAGCAAATGGGTTATCCAGGGAAGTATTCATAGGGCGTGAGACCGGGGTCCCGTTTTTTTAAATATCCCCAATATTTCTAAAATACGGGGTCTCGTTCCGTTTTTCCCTTTCCAACAACTGGAGGGCAGGGACGGGGAACATGTTATATACACCTTTCTTTTTGAAATTTGCATAACGTACATCTGAAAGTAGGGCCCCCGAAATAAAATGTGAATGATTTTGAGACATAAATTTTTCCACAGTTTTACAACTCCACACTTATGTCCCAACTGTTTTTGTAGTCAACCACATGGGGGGGACGGGGAGGGTAATCTATGTAAGCGTCCCCAATATTTCTCCCTCCCCTGAATTAAATAGGGGGGGGCTGGATCAAAAAAAGGGGATAAATAGGGCCCTGGTGACAAAGGCCAAAAACCCCTGATAAAGAGCGAATTGGGAAAAAGCAAGACAAAGGGCCCAATAATAGGTGGATCACAGTTTTATTACGCGAAGAACCGAAAAAATGAATTTCTTCAGTATCGCGTGGTCGGGTTTAGAGAAAACTTCCCCTTTTTTATTGGAGCCTCAACGTAAACTCCTAGGTTTAAAGTTCACGTTCGAAATCAACGCCGTAGCTAGCATTTCGGGACTTTTGTAAAAAAATCAAATGGGATTTTGGAGACAACCTTTTTAGAAAACCAACTGCGGGAAAACAGCCTTCTTAAATGGGAGTTTCCACCCCACACCCCTAAAACAGGGATTCTAAAGGCCAAAATTAGAACTGCAGAATTGCTCATCCTTCCCAGCTATACAAAGAAGAAGCTGATCGATTAAAAACAAATTTTTAGACGGGGTTTCCCCAAAAAATTTTTATCTCAGGATACTCATTTTCCGCGATAGATGAAATTCATTTCTTTTTCTTTCGGTAAAAAGAATGTGGCCACACGTATTATTGGCACCTTTGATCTTGCTCTTCCCAATTCGTCTCTTTTCGGAGTTTTTGGGCCTTTGTCACCCGGCCCCTATTTTACCCCAAATTTTTTTGATCCAGCCCCGCTTTACATTCGGGAGAGGGAAAATTTTGGGGGATCGACTTTACATATTTTATACCCCTCCCCGTCCCTCCCCTTTTGGGGTTGACTAAAAAAAACAGTTGGGACATAAGATGTGGGAGTTGTAAAGCATGGGGGGAATTTGTGCTCTAAATATTCAAAAATGTATTTCAGGGCCTCCCTTTCAGATTACATTATCAAATTGCAAAACGAAAGGTGTCATATTCTGTTCCTGTCCACCCGTCCATGTATTTGGGAAAAGAAAAGCTGAATGAGACCCTTTTTTTGAACATTTTGGGGATATTAACAAAAAGGGACTCCGGTTCACCCCAAATATAATACCTTCCACTGGATAACCCATTTGCTTTACCCCTTTTCTGTAATCGAAGGGGCTCACCATCTCCACGGGGGGGAATTTTGATCGAAAGCATTACAACGGAAACCCCGTTGGATCTTCATTTTAAAAATCATTGAAGCCAAGGGGTCTCAATGATTTTTTGTCCTTTTCCCATTTATTTTGCAAATTTTTTCTTCACTAAATATTTTCAATTTTTGCATATCAGTATTAATATGTGGGATGGGGGCCTGGTGCTCCATTATTTTTATTATCTTCTTTCCCTATTTTTCATTTAAACATTCATATTGAAATTCATCTTTTTAGTTAAAAAATTTTTTTTGCTTTATTAAATTCAGTACAACAACCTATTTTGGTAGTGATTATAGCTATGAAAATCTACGGTTTTCTATTGAGTACCCCTTGGACCTTCATGTGGGCCTTTTACGGGTTATTATAACATTCACCCGGGTTTGTTGCCAAAAGTATCCTCTCTTTGGGTTTTTTTTTTTATATATCTAAGTATACTATTAGCCCTTGTACGCCAAAACTAAATTTAAAAAATTTTTTTTTTTTCTATTTTGGTTTATATTAAAATTTGCCATATTTCGGGTTTTCTACCGTTGTATAACCTATTGGAACTCATAGAACTTTTAGGACTTAGTTTGGGTCTTTTATATGGTTTATCACAAATTACAACTGTTTAGCTATACAAAATTTTGCTCTAAGGCTCGCTTTTTATAAAATTTTAAATAGCTTAGCGCCTTCATTCCTGTTTAGTTATTTCGTTATTCAAGCCTCGGTCTGTCTGCGTAATTTCATCATTTTAATTCCCTTTTGGGGCTGCTGAGAATGCCCGGGTACAGCGGCATTGTCCTGGTCTATTAGTTTTATTTAACTGTTTGTTTTTCCCTCCCCGCACGCCATGCACAGGGTTTTCCGGTATTGCAGGGGGCCTTGTAGTTCAACCCTTTGTAACATGTGTTTTTTTTTTTTTTTTTTTTTTTTGGCGTTTGCATACAGGGCTCTGTGGGATCAAAGGGGGCTAATGGCTGATACTAATTGGGGGCAAATTTTTCCTTCTTATATTGGCTTTGATTCACTAAATTTTTTACTGCTTGGACCTGCTCAGTAATCAGATGCGGGGATCGTTTCATGACTTATCCGGACCCGTCCCCTTTTCTTACCACCGTTTTCCATCATTAAGGACTAGTTATATTATTGCATACACTTTTGTTTTTTTTTTTAGAGTTCCGTATTGTTGTTATCAACTGCAATTTTACCCTGATGAACCCCGATCTAGGGGGAAAGCGTTGGAATATTGGAATTTTACTTTTGATAACTTCCTTGACGCATCATCAAATTTATAGTATTTTGAACATCAAAAAAGTAAATTTTTGTTGTATTTTATTTTCACAGCACTTTTTTTGTTTTCACCCATTTTGGGGATTTTTTTTTTCTTTTTTTCATTTAGATGTATAGGGGGAGGGTTAGTTTAGGTTTTAGTGTGGGGGGGCCCTTATTGGGCGATTTCCCCATTTTTGGGGGAGACGGGCTTTGATAGGTAAATTTTTTGGGGGGGGCTTTTCGTTTTCTTTTCAATTCTTATTTTTTTTATTAAAAGTTATTTTTTGTATCTTTTCGGGGGGTTAACTTAGTTGTTTTGGTTTAAATTGTATTGGTATCCCAGAAATTCATTTCTTTTTTCAAGGGTTCTCTACCCTATAAACGTGTTTAATAAGAATGTTGTGTTTGTGTTCCTCTGGTCAACCCCTTTGACAACGGGTGAACTGGATGGACGTCCGTCTTTTTTCGGGTTACAAATTAAACTGCCTATAATAGTTTCAACCCCAAGAAGCGCTGGATGGACCCGGGGACCCCCCGGGCCCGGGGGCCCGCAGGGCCGCTGAAACTTGGAGGGGGGCCATTGGAGACCCTTTTTCCGAAAAAGATGTAAACCCCAAAAAGGGGGCAGGTGCGTTTTAAAAAAAGGCATTTCTCTAGTTTTTGGGATAAAACGGTGGGTTTCGGGGGATCTGATACCCGGGGACGTGGTGGCGGTGGTCTCTAGATCCGGAAAAAAGATTAAAATGTGTCCAATAGACAATGACGCGAATAGAGAAGGTCGCGGAAAATCTCGTTGACGAAGTTCTGGAAAATCGCCGGGGTTTCAGAGACCAAATGGCATGACAATTTCGAATGGGGTCACGGGGATTTAAAAGGGCCCCTTCCATTCTTGCCCTTTCCCCGGATACGAATCAATTGTAAGCTCCGCGTAAATCCAAAAATTGGAAAAAATTTTTGCACTCCGTGGGGATCAAACATTCCGAGATAGAGGGAGGGGGGGATCGATTTTTTTATGGATTTTATTTTGTCCACGGTAATCGAACAGGGCCGGAGGGTTCCATCTTTTTTTTTGACAAAGAGAATCCCCCCCGCCGGTGAAGAGGCTTACGTTAACTCCGACATTGCCTTTGGGTTTTTGGGACAGAAAGGGGTAGACTATGCCTGAGAGGGTAGTACCAGGTTGCAGGTCAATAGGACATCGAAAGGGCCGGGCTGAGGAAGAGTTTCGGCCCGTCTTTCGAAAAGACTCGGAAAAAACCAGGTAAGGAGTAGGCAGACCTGGCGAGCCCTTTGTAGGCTTTATAGGGCAGCACTGGGGGAGGACGGAGTGCCGAGAGGGATCGGAGTGGCACGCGGACCCCCAACGGAAATGTCGCCGGTTCCAGTCCAAGTGGAGGGATGCTCTTGCAACCACGGAGGCCCCGGGGGGGATATCAGAAGGGAGCGAGGCAGAACGGTAGCTTCAGAGTCTCTTGTTAAAGGGGCCTATCTGCAAAATGAGGGCGCAGTGCAAACCCAATGCACCTTTTAGAAATTACCATGACAAAAGAACTGGCTTCTCGAGGGTCACCCGGGGGACAAAACTTGGACACCAGACTTGGGTGATAAAATTTCCCCGCACCCCAAAACAAGGAAGGCGGTGGCTTTGGGAAGGGCTGTCCGGCGAAATTCCACAAAGTACAGGAATGGGGCAGCGGGGGGAGGCCGCACTGACACCGGGAGCTCTCCTACGAGCCCTAGGTGCGGGAGTTTCCCGGACGTACCGGACAGTCGCCAAGAAGTGGCCAAGACGTCCAAAGTTCTTCCTGGTCAGGTGGGCTCTCTCGCCCCGCATGGGTTCGTCCTCAGGAACCATTGGCGGGGGAAATGGGGTCGTTTAAAAACGGAGCCAGACAGGGAACCGGGGTGGTCGGGTACTTCCCTTGGAGGCGAATCTCCTGTTGTCTTCACAACCGATGTTTTTCGGGTGGGCCCCCGAATCATTCGTCCCGAGTGGGTGGCAGACCCGACCGCAGCCGTCCCCCCTTTAAAGCCCCAGAAAGGCCTTCCATAAGGTCGCACCAAAACCTCTTATTCCAGTCCCGCTCTGAGGCTAGGGTAAGGAACGCACGGGTATTGACCCACCGTAGAGTCGCCCTGACGGGGCAGAGCTAGCAGCGGGGAGGTGGGCCGTTCCTCGAAGACGGTGCAAAACCCTTTTTTTGAAGGAAATTTTGGGGAAATTTTACTATCAGGGGGTTTTCCTGGGCCCCAAAAAGCGGAGGGGGCCCCGGGGGCCAAGCTTCGCCCTTTTTGGAGGCAAAAAATTATAAAGGGCCCAAAACCTTTAAACCCGCTCGGTGGGGAAATTTAATCCCCCAACATCTCAATGGGGATTGAACATTGCCCTTGATAACCCCCTGCCCCTTCTTGGGGCCCTCCATCATAAGTGCAGGTTTGCAGAAAAGGGCCCGGGTATTTGGAAAGCGGGAGAGTCATGGCTGCAGGAGCAAGGGTGCGGCTTTGGGCGGGGCGGCAGCGGGCCAGAGGTAGAGGGGCCCCGAAAGGGGTTCTGCATCATGGCCCGGAGCTTTTAAATTTAAAGCTGACCCCGCTGTGCGACGGCCGTCGTGACGTCCCCGGGAAAACCCGGGCAAAAAGGAACCCGGGCGGAACCCCAGGGCCGGGGTTCTTTACTGAAAGGGTTCGGGGGGTTTTCCCGCGGGGAACCACCACAAGGGGATGATAGCTAACCATCCCCAGGGACCCGAAGTCAAAAGAACCCCTGGTTTTCACCAGAGCCCGCCCCCAAAGGGGGTTTGGACTTCCCTGCGGCATAAAAGGCTCCCAGCTCGCTACCCCTGACGTGATTTTCTTGCGATGGGGGGCCCGGGGGTTATTTGCGAGTTTACAGAAACTGAATCCAGAGGCATAGTCGGGGGACAGGCAAAAGGGTTAAAGGGCAGGCGGAAATGGGTTCATGGCCCAGAAAACAGGCAGAGGGGAGCAGGGCAGGTGGAAAACAGGAAAGGGTCGGGAAAACGTAGCGGAATGGACTGGTACACGGTAAATCAAAGGGACTTTCCAAAAATCCCAAAATAGGCTAACAACAAACCCAAAACAAACGGGCCCAAGAGTGCTGGGGGCGTATACCTTTTAAAATAGGACCAGCGGGGCCGGCAATTGCCCCAAATTTTACCAAGGGGTACGGGCCCTTTAAATCCGCCCAAAGAAGCCCACACCAGCGCCCTAGGGAGGGGGTTTTACTTAGGGCGGCGGCCCGGGAAACGGGAAAAGGGAGAAGCGACACCTGAGCGTGGACAGGTAATTTGGGCTAAACCCCGCCAGAACTGGGGTGGGGGGGGGTTTAGGGCCCCAACGGGTACCGCGGCCCCCCTCGCCAGCCCCCATGACAATAAACCTCCTGATTTTTTGGGAAAGGGGGAAATGTATTTTGCCGGGGCCAAAAATTCTTAAACATTTAAAACAATAATGTGTTCAATTTGAATTTCACTTTCAATATTGATGCCAGATCCATTTTATTTTTTGGATCTGCAACTGGAAGGTCCAGATCAACAAGTTATTTCTTCCATAACATATAAAAACCCCCCACACCCCCGGGGGGGAAAAAACAAATTCCAAAATTTCGGGAAGCATTCATACCAAAGACCCCCCCAAAAAAGTTTTCCCCCTTATGGGAGAAATGCTGCGTTGCAATTGCAGCGATGTCGAGTCTTTTAAGAAAGAAGCAAATATTATTTACAATAGATTGTCTAGTCGAGGCCATCCGAAGGGTCTCCTGAATAGAGCTTATAACAAAGCATTAAAAACAAAACCTTTGTCATCATCTTCATATAATTGCCCCATCTTAGTTTTGGACTATACCAGACAATTCAGGGACATTAAAAATATTGTATTTAAATACTTACCTAATTTTCGGGGAAGAGAACTTTTTTGGCCCCAGTATTTCTATCCGATGGTAAAAATCTTTTTTAAAAATCGACAAAACGTTCTGCTTGGCTAAATTATAAAGGATTTTTTAAATGTGGGACTAATCCCACATTCATGCAAATCCATGCAAATATTCGCTTCCCTGTAAGGAGTTAAAAAAAATTTCTTAGGTTAAAAGACTTTTTCCCTATTCGGTTTTATTAACTGTAATTCTAAATAAATATTAAATATGGGGGCCATTTTCCCGACATGTAATTAAATTCCCAATGGGGGAAAAGGGCACCTACCATAAGGAAAAAAAAACTGGGGTTTCTAGAACACATAAACGATAAAAATTTTTACCTCTACTTGAAAAAAATCAAATTTAACAAAGAAATTTTACCCAAACCCTCATAATTGTATTTTTAGTAGGGTTTAAAAATTTTTGGGCATCGAAAAATTTGCACCCCCGCTCCACCCAAAGGTGGAGACTTTTGAACCCCTTTTTCCCGGAAAAGGGAAGCATTTTAAATCACTTATTGGATACAACTTTCCAAGGGTCAAATTTTTTAAAAGGAAGAGAAATTATTTTTTCCATTATTAGGTATTTTTAAATTCAAAAAGTTATTCGAAAAATGAAATTTTTTTAAATTTTTTCCCTTTTTCTTTAGTGTTACTCATATTTAAATTTACATTTGGGTTTTTTTTGTTTGCTTATGTCAGATAGTTTATTTGTATTTATTTTTCTTATTGATTTGAATTATTTGTTGTCTTTTTGTGGTGCTATATAGTGATGAGCGATGACGGTAATAATCGTCATCGGGTCGATTTTCAGAATTTTTTGATCTTCGGGGTGATATTTCCCATTACCCCATGGGCGAAATTAAAACGCCGGGTCCATTAAAGCTAGGGGGAAAGGGAACCCCCACTTCATTTTTACACGCAAACAGGGAGGTAAGTTTGGAAAATTTAAAGTCAAAAAAATAAACTAGATACATGCTACGTCTTAGGCAAGACAATTAAAGGGTAAAAAAGTCCAAAAAAATGAAAAAATTTTTTTTCGGCTAAAATAATTAAATTCCTTTTTTAAAAGGTAAAATGAAAACATTAGGATGGGGGTAAATCACAGCAGGGACATTGGGAGGGAGCCCGCATGGGAACCCCCTTTACACATAAAAGACAAATGGTATTGGAAATGGGGGTTTGGTAACTGGCTTGGGCCCCCCTATTTACTTTTTTGGGACCCGGGAAACCAAAACAACCCGTCATATTTTGTGGTTTGGGAGGGAAAAAGGTCCCCCAAAAGGGAACGCGGGGGTTCAGCTGGGGGGCCCCAGTTTTTCGTGGGCGCTTGAAGCCGGGGTGGGCCCCTAACCTATTTTAAAAGTTTTTATGCCCACCCCCAAAGCAGCTAAATCAAATGGGGTTCCACCCCCTTTCTACTTTTATTTTTTTTTTAAAAAATATCCCCAGATTGATTTCCACCCCTGACAGGAATATTGCCCTAGTATAGGTAAAAGACTCTGCACACCAAGGGAATAAGAGAGCGGGTGCTATGAATTGGTGGAATAGACCGAGGTCAATAATCAATAAATATATAAATCCACCGCACACCAAGGGATTGCTTATAAGGAGTCTTTATTAAACCGATAGCCGGGATAAGATAGTAGACAAATTATATTGCACTTTTTTCCCTTTAAAAATACAAAATGTACAAAAAGGCATATGAAAAATGCAACGGGGAAACAACATTCTTATAATATAAATAGAAAGTCAAAAAATACGACCCTTTCGGCCCAAAATAGGCCCCTTTTATTAAGGAAAATCTGTAAGATAAATATAAAAATGATCAGAATGATCGCAAAACTCAGTAGACAATAGAGAGTATAGAAGAAAACAGAGAAAATCTAAAAGGAAGTTAATAGTGAGAGTTTATTGAGAAGAGATATAGTAGAAAACGGAAAACCAAAAGACATGGGTATCTAAAGAAAAGTATATATATATACACATGTGTATAAATTTTCACTCATGTATACACACTAGAAGGCTTGCCTAGAAATGGGAAAAATTTTATGGTAGGTATGGCCCCTGGTTATAATAAAATTGGGCCAGATATCTAAAAGGGCTATAAGAAAAAAAACATATGTATAAGGCAAAATAAAGAACAGGACCATATATTGAGGAAAAAAAAGAAAAAGCACTACCGCCAAAAAATAGCAATCACTTCATTTCCGCATGAGTTTTGGGCAATTGGGCCAAGGTAGGGGTTTTAATAACATAAAAGGAAGATTTAAGGAAAAATTAAAAAAACAAAAGGCAGTAGAGGACTTAAACCGGGTTTTAAAGAGGACTTAAAAGATACCTTAAGAAAGGGGGAGCAAAATAAAATACCCCGTCCCGGGTTAAGTTAAAAACGAAAAGAACCGGGGACTATCTGGAAGGGGGCCGTTTCTTTTAAAAAACCCCGCGGGGGGGCATTTAACGCAAATTTTGGGGCGGCGGTTAAATAAAAGGGCTGAAAGGTAAAGAAAACCCCATGCGGATGAATGGCGCCCGGGCCGGCCCCCGGGCCCGCGCAGAAATCATCCCCCAATAGAGTAAAAAAGAAGAAAAAAGGAAGGAAGGGAAAAAAAGCCCCAAGCGTAAGATCAGCGCAAGGATGAACTGCGCATTGTTTTCGGGGGCTTTGTAAACGACTACTAATTTGAAAGAGGACCGCCCCTCATAAACGGGGGCAGGGGAAAGAGCGTTTAAGGGAAGGGCCAGTTTTAAAATAAAACAAAGAAATAGACAAAGTAAGAACATATAGATAAGTTGGTATGGTAAGTAAAAAGATATGAGAATACATATATAAAAAGATATAGAGAATTGAGAAAAAAAAGGAAAAACAGGAAACAGAAAGAAATTTAAAGGGTAACCGAGATAATAAAATAAAGAGGTTTAAATTTGAACCAACAAAAATACCGGGATTAAACCCCAAACCGGGAATGGGGAACAACATTTTATCTAGAGGTTTTTCATAAAATAAATTAGTACACATGTGGAAAATTTTTTTCAAGGGAAAAAAAGGGTACGCTAAAAGGTTAAAAATCATAAATTTTCCCCAAATTTTTCGGCCCTTCCCTTTTCCCAAAATTTTTAATGTAATGGAACCAAAAAACCCTTCTCTCATCAGTAAGGGTGGCTATACGATTGCCCCACCACGGCGGTATACTGAAACCTGTTTCTATAACCGGGAAAACGTAGCTGGATGGTTTGGGGGTCATTGCAAAAAAAGTGCCGGTTGGGGAAATAAAAATTTCTTTTTACAAAAATATGATGGATTTGGGGTTTTGAAATCCCGTTTTTAAAAAGCTTGAGATTGTCTGCCCACGTAAACCCCCCCCCGCAGGGACATTTTTTTATAAGGTTAAATCCAAAAAATTTTAAAGACGGTAAAAAAAAACTTTTTTTAGGAAAACATTTTTTCCCGTGTTTGGATTTTGGGAAAAGTTTTCCCCTTTTTGACACTGATGACATTGTGGGACAAAGATAAAACCCTGGAAAAGTGCTCTTTCCCGATTTTGGGGAAATATGTCATCTTTCGGGGCCCGGGGCATAAGAGATCCCAAGTCTGCTTTTTCAAATACTCTGTAAAATTTCTTTCCCTTTTAAAACATTGTAATGGTAGATTTTTTGAAACCCGTAAAAATTTTGGGTAGAGCGTCCCGGAAGGGTCAATGTTTTTTTTTGATGGGAAAGAAAATTTGGAAAAGTAAAAAAAAGGGGATTTTTCCAATAACAAAGGTATGCGTGACAATGAGGGGTCCCTCTTTTTATGAAAATCAAATTTGGGTTGTCCTTTAGTTTTCCCTATTGGTTTCATTGTTTTTCCCAATACATGTCTTGGATAACCTCATTCCTGAAAGCGAGCTGTCATCTCTTGTAATCTGACACTCTGGGTTTCGGATTTTTTAAAAAAACGCCGTAATTTTTCCCGTATTTGAGACCGAGGTAAAAATTTTTTTTTATTGGGGGGCATGGGTTTCAAGTATAAATTTGAGATGGGCGAATTGATTCCAAAAGAAGTGGAAATTTTGTTTAATTTTCAGGAAAACCCTTTTGGTTTTTAAAGAAGTCGAAAATTTTTGGGGGTTTGGGTGAAAAGAATTTTGCTTTTGATTTATAAAATGGCTGCCAGGACATGGCGTTACATGGGGCCCAAAACATCTGGGGGGAAGAAAAGGGAAGCCTGGGATGATATGGGGCAAAAAATTTAAGCCAATTTAAACCCCGTTTGGGGGTTTTGTGACGTCACCCCAAA
>JAODAL010023021.1:0-63533 GCA_025379985.1 Phyllomedusa bahiana
AACCGTTGTTGGTTTTTAACTGCTTTATTTTTATTACAATTGTTCTGCTCTTTTATTTGATCATGTATTACACTTATAAAAATATTTTTTTTTATTAATACTTCATGCCGCAGGGCGCTGAGCGCCGAGATTTTCAGTGCGCCCATCTCTCCCAAGACTATAATGGAGAAGTAGCTCGCGCTCTGATTGGCTGGGATAGCCAAACTTCCGCTAGCTCAGCCAATCAGCTCTTTTCTGTCTTTTTACTGTAATTTTGAATATCCCGCCGTGTGATTCTGATTGGTCCAAACTCCTCCATAGGATAGAATGGGACTTTGTCGCTCCTATTCTGATTGGCTGGTTTATGCTGACCAATGAGAATAGGTTTCAGAATTTGAATTACTGTATTTCCCGGCAATTTCCAATATCATATTTCTTGATATTGTGCCGTTCTAGAGTTTGGAAAATGTTTTTTTTTTTTTTATATGTGTATTTTGTACATTCAGTCTCTTTTCTGACACTGTTTTTCCGCCTTATAAAGGCGATTTTTTCGGAATCACACTCCTGCTGCACGGAGCGGAGCGCCGAGACTTCTGTCGCGATCTTCGATCCGCTTCCTCGCATGTTTCGATCCTGCTTCACTTCGCCTCGGCCGGAGGATTTAGACCAAAAAAAAAACAGGTCTGCTTGTCGGAGCTGCCGAGCGCCGTGATTTGGCGAGCCGCGATGGTACATGCTTCGGACTATACGAGTGCGCCGCGTCCCACCCCGGAACGCCTACACCGCGCCCCACCGCGCCCACTGCCTGCCCACTGCCCACCCCTTCATGCGGGCCGCAGCCGAAAGTGCCGAACGCTGCGTCCGACAGCAGGATTCGGGCTGGGAGGCGCAGTGTACGCCAGAAAACTGGCGTAAAGCCCCTTCATACATGTCGCCCTAAATGTCCAGATTATTACCTTCCCTGCCTTCTCGATTATTGTATATACAGCGCTCAATGAGTGTCCTATATATAGATAGGCAGGTAGCTTTAAGGCTTCCTGCTCCTTGGCCCCGGCAGTCACATGACTGCGGGGTTTGGAAGCTCATCAGACCCAAATCATCTCTGCAGTGACTTCATTGGAGGTATTTCCACTGTATTCTACCTATAATTTTGGCTAATATAGATAGTAGCAAAGTAGTCAGCTCGGCCGATTCTAAATGACCATCTGCTGAGCCAATACTGGAGTTAGAGCAAAGTACAAAGTCACTCCAGCTTCCAATCCAACAAGGTTCACATAGAAACTGATTAACTCTTGGTTGGATACATGTTACATGTTATAGCAGCTTCTAATGATGTAAGACGCTAACGTGTTTTGGACCTTAATCGCATCAGCGCTTTACATCATTAGAAGCTGCTCTAACATGGAACTTGCCATTTTTTGGAAGTTTTTACATGTATTCAACCAAGAGTTAATCAGTTTTTATGTGAACCTTGCTGTATTGGAAGCTGGATAACCAATGAGTCAACATGTTGCATCACAGTAACTACTCTGCTAATCACTGAGCCACCATGTTATACTGTTCTAACCATTGAACCACCATGCTACACCGTACTAACCACTGATCCACTGTTAAACACTGTGCTAATCACTGAGCCAGCATTTAATACTGTGCTAACTACTGAGCCACTATGCTTCACTGTGCTAATCACTGAGCCAACACTCAATACTGTGATAACCACTGAGCCACTGTGCTGCACTGTGTTAACCACTAAGCGAAAATGCTGCATCACAATAACCACTTAGCTAACGACTGAGCCACAATGCTACACTGTGCTAACTGCTGAGCCACTATACTGCATTGTCCTAACCACTGAGCCACTGTGCTACACTGTGATAACCACTGAGCAACCCTGCCATACTGTGCTAACCACTGAATCACCATACTGCATTGTGCAAAACACTGAGCCACCATGCTACACTGTGCTTACCACTGAGCCACCATACTACACTGAACTAACCACTGAGCCACCGTGTAACACTATGCTAACCACTGATCCACCATGTGACACTGTGCTAACCACTGAACCACTATACTGCATTGTGCTAACCACTGAGCCACCATGTAACATTATGCTAACCATTGATCAACCATGTGACACTGTGTTAAGCACTGGGCCACCATGCTGCATTACACTAACCACTTAGCTAACCATTGAGCCCCCATACTACACTGTGCTAACAACTGAGCCATCATGCTACACTATGCTAACTACTGAGCCACCTTGCTGCCCATGAATGTATCCAATGTATATGGGGTGAGATGAATCTTTCAACGTGTTACTCAGTATTGTGCTATGTAAGCGCCATGAAAGGTCATATAAATATAAAAATAATGATCTACAAAGTTATAAAATACTGGTCAAACTAGGTAAAATGTTGCTGCGGGGGACTTAGAATTTTAAGCAAGAAATTTTTGCAACTATGTAATTGTACGGACTGGAGAGTCTCAGAGTGCACTTCTCACAAATATCTTTAACAGCCTTGACACTTCAACCGCTTTCAAGTCGCTTGGTTATTCACTCAAAACGTGACAATTTGTAAGACACATCTTTCCGTATACAAACGAGATAACTGTTTGATTAAAGCTCGATGAAAGAAGAATTTTATTCAACCGGTGCCAAATTCCTGGGCAGTGACATTAAATCCACGGCGGTGACAAAGGCTTTCCAGAAAATTGCATTAATAGCGAAATGACACAAATCATTCAGCAACTTCATACCTCGCCGCGATGAACACAATCCCTCTGTAAACACGAAATACAATATTCAATTTAACAAGGAGAAATGACTGTAATGACTGTTTTCGCTCCGGATTCACACAGTATTATGTTATGGAATTTCGAAAAAAAAATTACTGATGTGTCTATGTCTATTGTATGTTGTTTATTCCCTTCGCTAAACCTTGATGGGTTGTTTTGCTTTGATAGAATTAGATTTCCCAGAATTCCGTGGGATCATTTAAAAAAAATGCTGAAAAATTGCCAGATCAAAAGTATTTTAGCCGAATGTTGTGATGCACGAATCCCTCAATTACCGAGAGATGGTGGTTGGTGGTCAAACCTGGAACAGGAGAGGAGAGAAGCTGAAAGGAGTTTGCGGATTCAAGCCCTTCACCCCGTAAACCGGGTGGGAGAATGAACTTGTTCTATGTATTTCGGACCGCCAGTGGTCTAACAGACCGTCCGGCAGAAAATCCATGCAGTGGAGACCGTTGCACAGATTTTCCATTGAAGTCTATGTAAATGGTTGAAACCCGGTTTATAGACGGCTTTCAAAACCGAAAAACGTCTGTAAATCCGAGTGAAAACCCGGACTGTGGGGAAATGACCTTGAAATATCTGACCGTAATGGACTTTTCTCAGCAGAATGTTTTTTTTACATTCCCTTTTACTGAAGGTTTTATTGTTCCTAATTCCTCTATGTACAAGGTTTTGGTCGGAGCAGTGTCCATAGTGGAATCATATAAAACCTTAGGGAAAAGGGAATGTAAACAAACATTCTGCTGAGACTGGTCCATTAAAGGGGGTTATTTCACCATGATTGGCTTCTAACATGTAAGAAAGGTAAATGAACACTATTATCAAATACATTGCTTTATTAATTTTGTTTTGAGCAGGAAGTGTGAGTCTAAAGCTTTCTGTGGCTCATTAAAACTGCATGGTGAACAACCCCTTTAAGAACCAAAATGTCCACCTTAGCAATCTGTTACTAAACAGAATTTTGTGTAAAGGAATCTGTAATTCACTGATGTTCTGTGGAAGGAATTGAAGTCATATTTTTACGGAAATTTTTGTATTAAAATAAAGTGTTAAAAAAAAATTCCAAAAAGTGCCATGGTAACCATTGATAACAGTGATAGGAGCCCAGAAGAGAATAGGGCTCCTGTAGATAGAAGCGGTTATGGAAGATGGCTCCCAGTCCAAAGCAGTATTGGGAGGTTGGGTGATAGGACTAGCAGGGGCGTAGGTATAGGGGGTGAAGAGGTAGCAGACGCTACCAGGCCCTGCAGTCTGAGGGGGCACAGGGTAACTAGGGGGGGCCCCATTTCACTATTTGCACTAGGGCAAAGTTACGCCTCTGAGGACTAGGGAATTGAGTCTTGATAATGGTGGGGATCTGCAGAGAGCAAGGGGCTGTATTAGGGTTTCTGGTGAAATTAGGTGGGATAGACTGTTTTAAACACCAAGGAGCACCGGAATATTATCAGGCTTACACATTACCGTATGCAGTGTGGACAAGGTCCAACAATGTGTCATTGCTGGCTCTTAATTGTTAGAGCTGGCTACTAAAACTGGCAAAGATTTCTCTTGCCATATACATGAGATACATTTTTGTCCAAACAACATTGGCAAGATTGAGGCTTCCTGCCTAGAAGGAGTCAAAGGAACCAAGGATCGGGCTTTGAAAATCTGACTGATCAGTTCGTCAATCTTTCTAGTAAAAATTGACTATAATAGTCCTCTAATAAATTATATACAATAAAGTTTTTCTAAGAATTATCTGAATTTTTAATTTGATCTATTAAATTTGCATTAGAAAAATGAAACCTCTATCAATTTTCATAATTAAATTACAGTATTTTTATTTGCTACTCTTACTTCCATCCTGAAAAAAAAAAAAAAAAAATGACTCACAAGATACGGTGTAATTCAATTAGAGGCAACCTTGGGAGCAGTATAAACATCTATTAGCAATATCATTCATACTTCATTACTCATTGACCAAGGTTAATCTCCACTGCATACATGTGAAGTACCTCCGCTTCTGTTTTATAAAGGGATTTTCTCATTTTGTCAAACAATAAAGATAATTGACAAAATGGAGAGATGTGAGCGGCGCTTCAGAATGGAATCTCCTTCCTTCACTGACATTGCGGATCGGAAGATCAAGGGCTTGTTTAAAGGGGATTTCCAGTCATTTCAGTCCAATCAAAGTGGACATTGGAGAAGGACATCGGTTTAGTACTTCCAATAATCACTACTTCATCAGCTCAGAAGTAATGAGAAGTGAGTTTAAAGGGGCCATATGAATTAAGTAAAAGGAGGGTTGAAAGGTAGTGAGACATCTACTGGACTAAGTGTCCCCACCTCCAATGTTCAGTACATTAGAAATCTGGTCATTCCCATTTCTTTTATTTCTAATTTTGGAAAATCAAATTATCAAAATGTGAAATTGAGCGCTGCATAAGAAAAGTGATTGAGGTTGAGTGGCAGGAACTCTTCTATCCTTTCGTCCTTGCCTGGTTACTAGACAAGCAGTAGTTTCTTTGTTTTGTCTGTCCTCTGTTGTCTATGTTTGCTTGGAGTCTTTGTATGGCAATTGCTCAGGATCCTGCTCAGCAGCTGACTTGAGTTGTGCACCTGAGCTTGTTAGGTCTCTATGAAGCTCGGCTGAAAAGGGCAGCCTGATTGTAGAGTAGGGTGGCTTCACACCATCATATTGCATACGTTTGTGGTAGCTGTCACGGTACCATGGAAAAAGGTACCGTAGGGGATACCATGACACAGTGCAGATAAAGACCAGCGTGGGATACATTTTGCTCTATTTCCCGGTACTTATTTTATGGGACACAGTAGAACACTATATTTTGATGCTCCTCAGCATCTGAATTGGTAAATAGAGCAAACATTTTCCACACTGGGCCACTACACTTGCATCACAGTATCCATTGGGGTACATTTGTTCACGGTACCCCGACACATAACACAAACATTTGCAATATAGTAGTGTGAACCCACCCATATAGAGGTATGGATCTTGTCTAGTCCTGTTGCGCTGTATTGCTCTTGTCTTGTCCTGTCTATTTGCCTAGTTCAGTTGTATCAGACAACAGTATCTTGTTTCTTGTCTCAGTCTCGTTATGAGTTTATAGTTTTTGGCAAATATGTATTTGGTGTTTGTCTCATTTCTGTTGGTCCTTGCACAGAACTCACTTGGTCCTAAAGCCACCTGCTGTATTAGGGTGAGTTACAGCTTATGGACATATTTGAGATAAAGCTTTTGGGTTTACATCAGGGACAGAGGTTTTGCTGTTCGGTGCAGTCTTATGGAGAGCTTTTGAGTTTGCTAGGGAAAGTTATCGCTATTACTGTCCTGTTACTGGTTACCTGCATTGAATCTCCAACAAACTGTACACCTGACTTCACCCACCCGCTGTCCGTTTGCCCAATTATCTAGCAATTAGTCTTTGTGTTGATCAGCTTTGTATTGCTATTTCATGTGACTGCTAGGGAACCTCTCTTTGTCGCTTGTTGTTGTTTGGAGTCCACCAGCATTGTTATGTATGATTTACTTGCAATTCTAATTTCTAATCCCATTTTTATTCTTAACTTGCTTGCCATTTTAAGTTAGGCCTGGTGGTCCTCTGTAAGTGGTAGCACCGTCACATCCTCTCAAAGACAAAGTGTATTAGCTGACAAAGAAGGCATGGGCTGAGGTAGTGTCCAATACTCAGATGGTTGTGTATATTGTGGCACTGACTGTTTTACCACAATTCTAGTATGATAAGACAGATATGAGTCCTTAAAAGGAATTGGTTTTGGCACATGGGGTGCATGAAGAGCCAGCTAGATCATTGAGTATTATAAGTCCTTATCCAATCAATGATGAGCCCACTCTGGATCTGTGAGTAGTGTAAGCACTAACCAGTCCATCAGGAGCCAGCTCTAGATCACTCTGTAGTATAAGCCCTTATCCAGTCCATGTTGAGCCCACTCTAGATCAGTGAGTAGTGTAAGCCCTAACCAGTACATAAGGAGCCAGTTCTAGACCATTTAGTAGTATTATAAGTCATTATCCAGTCCATGATGATCACACTCTAGATCTGTGAGTAGTGTAAGCCTTAACCAGTCCATAAGGAGCCAGCTCTAGATCACTTAGTAGTATAAACTGTTATCCAGTCCATAATGAGCCCAATCTATATCTGTGAGTAGTGTAAGCCTTTACCCAATCCATGAGTAGCTTGCCAGTGGCTAAAGGTAGAGACAAGTGACTTATAACCTGAGAAAAGATGTCCAGCTGGGTTTTTCCATCATGAGATTGACTGAGTGTCCTACAGACAAAGGCCCAGAGGGCAGCTCCACAGCATAACTGAGCTAGTGTGGATCAAAGGACACCAGCCCTGTAAATTCGAGGTTGCCTATTTAGTGGTGGTTGCCTTCTCAAGTTTTAACTGTCCCTCTCCTAATATCATTCTAATTCTTATAGAAGGCAACTGTCTTACCATCTTGTTGGCACTGTATCTTCTCTAAACTTGCACTATGCTACTGTACCAGTCTAGATGCTATAACCTTTGTATCAGAAGCTTTGAGCAGGTCTTAGCCATGGCTCATAAATCCTGTGCTTTTTAATCAGTGCATGGATACCTGTTTTTTTTTTCCCTTATAACAAACTATAGGCTAAGTGATAACCATGGACAAAGAGCTGCTGAGATCTCGTGCTTCAAGTACTACAATATTATGGTGCAAGAATGAAAAATATATATTAAGCGGGCTGGTGATGTTGTGTGGAGTCCTTTCTTTTGGTATCAACAGGGAATGTAATGCTTAATTGAGAAGTCCTGTGGCCCGCACTCAGCTGGTTTTATAACCCCTGGCCATCAACTTTTAGTGAAGCTTTGTATGGACTCCCGACAAATTAATGGGCGACAATGTAATGCATGATCACGTTGAGTTACTGTATATATTGCTCTCGGTTTTGGATCATAGCCCAAAGTCCCAAACAGGGACCCAACTGTATTACACACATATATCCTAATAGGGCAAATAGAAAGGGACTTGTAAGAGGTCAACCTTCATAAAGTCAACGGGAATCCTTTAAGAAGCCATGTTTTGTTCATAAAAAGTTTCCACCCTACAGTTGTTGAGCCATGGCCACCCTCTATATTTAGTCTGGTTTTTCAGATATAAATGTACAGAGCAGAATATTCAGCCCTCCAATCGCCGTCATCCTACACCTACCTATTCCAGGCTGCAGATTTACTGTCGGCATACCTAGCCCTGACGGAAAGTAATTGAAATTTGGTTTTTATGTTGCAGTTTGGTCTGGATAATTAAACACTGATAGGACACATGTTGAGAGTAGAACTCATAAAACGTACATGTGGCGGGTTCTTATTGACATATGTTTGGCATCTAGTGTTTGCAACCTATTGGATATCCTTTATGTTCAGGCAGATCTGTAAGCTGCAGACATGTCTCGTAGGCTCGGAATGGAAATGCATTCTGACTTATTGTGTGCCAGAATTTACAATTAGAGGTTCACTTTTTTTTCATAAGGAGGAAGAAACATTCTATTTAAACACATATTTTTTTGTCAGCGTGAAATTAAAATTAAAACGGAACCAAATGAAACAACTGTCGGAATGGAAGAATTATTATTTTATGCTTAGAAGAGCTTTAAAGTAAGGTATACAGAGCCCTGACAGGGCCATATGCTGTGCAGAAGGAGCAGACAGGGAGACGTGTGTAATTTCTCTGCTACAAATCAGTACCGACCTTGTATATAATCCTACAGATTGCATGCTGGGACTTCTTGGAATTGCCATTCAGTGGAGTATTTACCGGCGCAGTTCACCCTGGAGTTTTCTGGCACTGGGGTAGCTCTCCAGCTGCAAAACTATAACTCCCATTGTGCTATGATAACATCTCACTGCAAGGGAATGATTGGAGTTGTATTTATTTATTTTTTTTACAATTTACCAAAAGTTGAATAATTCCTTATAAAACATAACTTTTATTATATACTATATCTAAAATATAAATAGATCTAAACAATATCCGAGATAACCACCCATAAGGGGAACATGGTCCCTAAAGAACTCTAAATAGTTCCTTAGCGCAGAACTCGCCCGAAAAGGGCGACTCCACAATGCTAGTACCTATGGACCCTACTCAACCCTACTTCAAATAGGCAGACTATAAGGTAACATAGCTTAAATATCCTTAATAAAGGTTACGGTATTAAGGTTATTTAAGTTATGATACCTTATAGACTGCCTATTTGAAGTAGGGTTGAGCAGTGGGCATAGGTACTAGCACTGTGGGTCGCCCTTTTCGGGGCAAGCTCTCCGCTAAAGAACTATTTAGAGTTATTTAGGGACCGTGTTCCCCTTATGGGGGGTTATCTCGGATATTGTTTAGATATATTTATATTTTAGACTAGTATATAATAAAAGTTATGTTTTATAAGGAACTATTCTATTTTTGGTAAATTGTGTATTATTTATAATTCCACTGTATTTTGGAAAGGTTTGATTTGCATTTTTTTTTTACTGGTTGAAAAACACTGACTTAAATACCGTATTTTCTTCTAACCTCATTTAGGATCAGACATTGATCAATATACGTATAACTCTGCTGTCTACTGTTCAATACCTTGTATTGTACTTACACCTGATTTGATGAAGAATGTTACTTCTTGTACATTATCTGTGAAATATGCAATTTATATAATAGATTTTCAATCTTGATCATTTGATTGGATGTATCTATCTCTACTCTCAATAAAAAATTTTGGATTAAAAAAAAAAATACCGTATCTTTTGGACCAAAACACACACCTAAGTTTAAGGTATAAGGAAAAAAATGTCAAAGTTTAATAGAATAAGTTCTGGTCCACATCTGCCTCGGAGGTTCCATCAGGACCTTTTGTTGCAGATTCTGTAAAAAATTACAGAGCGCACAGCACAGCATGGTGCCATATTTTTTAGCTTGTATTACAGACACCATGACAGAAATCTATGCACCCCATTGTACTCATTGGGTTTGTCAGGGCTTATCTTATTGTATGACAAAACTAAGAGGCTATGGTAGCCTCTTGTATGGACATGGGTGAGGTAGTGTTGCTTCCTCCATTCTGTTTTGTATTACTTGCATATAAGAGTATTGGGGTCAGCTTTTTGCACACTGCTTTGCAACCTGTTTTATCTTATATGGTGCTGTTTCCAGATCTGCTATTTTTGTGAGAAGGAACTAAAAAACAGAAATTACAGTGCAAGTGTGAGCTGTGCTTAAGTAAATACTGTATATACTCGAGTATAAGCCAACTTTTTCAGCACAGTTTTTATGCAGAAAAAGCCTCCCTCGGCTAATAGTCGAGTGTATATGTTATACAAGTTCTATGTATCCCAAGTACAACTCACCTCACCCGAAAGTTCTGGCTCTTCCTGGACGTGTGATGATGTCTCTGGGGGGGGGGGTGGGAGTCATGTGATGTTTCTCAGTGTATGCAGAATTCTGCTGTGCTGGTTGTGATCACTGCTGGATGAGCTGAAGCAGAGCTGTGCATGTGTGTGTTATATGTGCCTGCAGCAGAGCTGTGTGTAATGTGCATGTAGCAGAGCCTTATCTGTGTAATGTGCATGTAGCAGAGCCTTATCTGTGTAATGTGTATGTAGCTGAGCAGTGTGTATAATATGCATGTAGCTGAGCGTGTGTGTGTGTGTGTGTAATGTGGCTTATTGCTGGGGACAGCCCTAGTTAGCTAATTGCAGGGGCAGCTCTACTTAGCTAATTACAGGGACAGCCCTATCTGGCTAATTACTGGGGACAATCATTTCATATATGGTGACACCAGGTCCACTAGTTGCTGCTCTTTGCTATGGCTGTCTGTCTTGCTTAATAAAGGGGCTTCACTTGCTGCATTTCTCACTGTAGGCTTATACTCAAGTCAATAAGTTTTCCCAGTTTTTTGTGGTAAAATTAGGTGCCTCGGCTTATATTCGGGTCGGCTTATACTCAAGTATATACGGTAATATTTAAAGACAAGGCACAAAAAAATTAAAAATATGTGGGGCTTAGTTCGTGTGTGGGTTTTTTTTTTTTTTTAATTTTTTGATATTTTCAACTTTCTTTATTTTTCAAGTCCTGTTATGGGACTAAAATATTAAATCTCTTGATCACTTTTATGATACATAGCAATACATTTCTGTATTGCTATATATTATGACTGACAGGAAGGGTAGTGCTGTTGACAGGGTCAAGCAAACCTCTGTATATAGTAGACTAACAAGCCATTAGTTGGTTTTCGGCTGCAATGATAACCAACAGCAATCCACGATCACATTGTAGGGGTGCTTATTGGTGACAGAGAAAAGGCCCTCTCTCTGTCGACCACCTAAGTGCCGCAGTTGCTTTTGACTGCGGCATTTAACAGGTTGCAGCTGTAAGAAAACAGCTGGCTCCCAATGTAAATGGTGTAGCCACAGTCTCTGTACATGCACATTGTAAGCTCTGTACCTGTAAGGTGCACCGTGTTAGCTACCTTCCCCCTCCTTGAGCCAGAAGTAATGCTGTATCACATTTACTCTATAGGTTGCACTCAGCTTTTAGCCCCCCCTTTTTAGAGGGAAAAATTGCATTTTTTAGTGCTACCTATGAGCCGACTATCTCAGAGAATGAGGAGAGTGGTGCTTGCAAGCGTTCTCCCCATTCATTTCTATGGGTTTTCCAAATTTAAGCAAGCACATTATAAAGGTAGCTTATGCACCAAAGGATTGGGCTTATTGAGATCCAGCAGCCCAATACTTCTTTCCACCATCTGGGACAGTTAGAACACCCCCTATACATATTGGAAGGTCAGCCAGCAAATCAGTAGATTCAGCTGACATTTTTCCAATATGTAGGACCAGCTTTAGATTTGAATATGAGCTTCATATATGAGCAGGAGAATTTGAATCAATGCTGTTTGCAAAGTTGCTTCATTTATTTCTTCTTTATTGAAAATTAATTGTAACAATAGAAACGTTGCAAAAGTGTATAGAACTTTTTTTTTTTAAACATGGAAATGTTGCCACTATGTTTCCATTCTGTAATTTTCCATTTACTACCGTGTTTCCCCGATAGTAAGACACCCCCGATAGTAAGACGTAGCGGTGTCCTTAGGGAGGTCGCCTAATGTAGACGCACCCCCGAAAGTAAGACGTAGCTGCAAGACGTAGTGTGAGTAAGACGTAGTTGCCGAGGAGCGCACAGTGTCCGGGCGCTGCGCTGGCCCAGGCACTGTCCGCGATCCCTTCACCTATATGCGACTCCGCCGGAGCCCTTATTGGTGAAGAGATACCACTGCGGGGCACAGAGCGAGCGCTCCCTGCCCTGCAGTGGTCTCCGGGTGGTCGCGAGCAGACTCGCGGCTGTCCGGAGCTCCCCGGCACAGGCAGCGTGTGTCATCACGCTGCGTGCGCGGCCTGATGACATCACCCGCCTGTGCCGAGAAGAGCGCGCGGGAGACGGAGCAGCGGGGAGCCAGGTAAGTGTTTTTCTGCCTACAGCTGCCTATACCTGCCTACAGCTGGCCCTATACCTGCCTACAGCTGCCCTATACCTGCCTACAGCTGGCCTATACCTGCCTACAGCTGGCCCATACCTGCCTACAGCTGGCCCTATACCTGCCTACAGCTGCCTATACCTGCCTACAGCTGGCCCTATACCTGCCTACAGCTGGCCCTATACCTGCCTACAGCTGGCCCTATATCTGCCTACAGCTGGCCCTATACCTGCCTACAGCTGGCCCTATACCTGCCTACAGCTGGCTCAATACCTGGCCTACAGCTGGCCCTAGACCTGCCTACAGCTGGCTCTATACCTGCCTACAGCTGGCTCTATACCTGCCCTATATAAGACATACCCCGAAAGTAAGACATAGTGGGACTTTTGGGGGTAAAAAGAATGTAAGACGCTGTCTTACTTTCGGGGAAACACGGTAGTATTTCTGCTTATCCTATTGGGCTTTCTTAATCATTATAAAACATCAGATGTAAAAGGGTCTCTGCTTTGGTTAACTCGTATTGGCTGGAGGGGTCACTTGATATTAAAGGCGTTGTCCACTTTATAAGAAAACCTAATGGGAAGTTCCTTGGGTCCCATAAAAAAAATACACTTTCTTCAGCTCTTGGTTCTTTCTAGTCTTCTGTTTTAATTCTTGCACTTTCAAATGGGGACATCACCGCTGAAGTCGCTGATTGGCTACAGCGGTCACATGTCTCTGCTTACATTATCATTCAGAAGTGAACAGCTCCAAGCGGTGATGTAAATAGAGGCATGTGACCAGTGTCAGACGGGGATGCCTGGGGCCCACCAGTGGAGTTCATTCCTGGAGCCTACCTTTGGAGTTGATCTTTGGCTCCCACCAGTGGAGTTCATTCTTAGGACCCACCAGTGATGTTCATTCTTGACGCCCACCAGTGGAGTTGATTTTGGGACCCACCAATGGAGTTAGTACTTGGGGCTCACCGGTGAAGCTGATTCTTTGGACCCACTAGTGGAGTTGATTTTTGGGGCTCACCAGTAGAGTTGATTCTTAGGGTCCACCAGTAGAGTTTATTTTCTTGGGGCCCATCAGTGGAGTTGATTCTTAAGGCCCGTTCTATAGCTCCTCTACAAGACTGCACATGGCAAGCATTGAAACAGAAACTGTAGAGACCCAGAGCTTGGTCCAGGAACTGTAGAAAGGAGAGTGAAAGTTAATGTTTTTTAATTATTAATAGTACCCCAGGAGCTGCCTTTGATATTTTCTGACAAAAAAGATAACCAATTTAAGCTGATCACAAAGTATTATCTAACTTGAACTTCCAAAAAGTTGCTGTAATCTGTCGAAAAACCTGGCAATTCAGTTTTCCTGCAGCACCTCCGCAGGGGAAATGAAGCATTACACAGTGTCCATTCACATCAATGAGTGGTCAGTGAAATGTTGGAAAGGACAGGTCCTCGAGAGAGAGAGAGGGACACTCTTTGTAATTGTTCTTTATCTAGTGAATTAGTAGATTAGGATTCTGTCAGGGCCTTCTTAACAGCATTATGGGCCCTCGGGCAGAGCAGTGCAGTGGGTCCCACCCAAAGACATAAAATCAAACCCATCAATGCCTTTAGAAATCCCCAAATACATGACATCACATTAAGCTATGCCTCCAAGCACACTCATATCATACCACCCACATCAGGACACCCCACTGCAGTCTTGTAGGCAGTCTGCAGCCTACGGTACTCATTGGCAAGGCATGACATTAATGATTCCCAGCTCCACTATGGTTTTTATCTGTTTGCATTACCTAAGAACACACAAACAGTTAATGAAGCAACTCTGACCCAGGACATACATTTGCCACCTGGGGCCCCCCAGGCTACTGCCTGCTGTGCCTAATGGACAGGATGGTCCTAGATTCTAGACCTGGGACCACCTTCTATTACTCAGATTTCTATATCAGGTTATCTAAAGCTGAGAGTCCCTCAAACATCTGCTTCTTTTAAAATACAACAACACTTTTGTCAATGGACAGCATCTGTGGCATTCATGTGAATGGAGGTTGCCTGCAATACCAGACACAACCTATGGACAAGTGTGGCGCTGCTTCTTAGAAGATGCTAACCTTCTACATGTAAAGTTATGAACACTTAACACTTCCTAAGACTAAACTCTACCCTCAATATGTTTAATAGAAAAATCGCTTTACCCCTTAAACATTTCATCCCTCTTCCCTTAAAGTGACGGCAGCGCATTAATTAAGCCTGTGGCTACTAGAGTAGTGCTAAGCGGTGCTGAGTTGCGGGTGGCGTTAATTAACGGTATTCTCACACAATATAAATCTCAAAGCCGTCGCGCTGCCAGCTGCAAGTGAATCATGCCATTAGCGCACAAAACACCTGAATATCTCCGCTGAGCTATTCCGCTTTAATAATTAAGCTATGATGTTTTTTTAATATTTGCTGTGAATAATGATATGGCGATTTTATTGACTCGCTCTGAAGTTTCGCTGCTTTTGCTGAGAAGTTTGTTGTCACAGCTGCACACCTGCATGTCGTTAGCCCGGACTGAAGGAGTCAGGACGCCGCCGCCGCTGCTCGCAAGGCGTGGAATATATAGCAGGTAATTAGCAGAGATGCGAGCAACACACGACAAGAGCTCCTACTCAACGTAAGCTGTGACTTCACTTGCAAATGAGTTACTAGCTAGACCCGGACTGTGCTAGAAAGGGCGTCCGTTGCCAATCTATTGGGGGACACGGTCGTGGAAGCTTTGGCAAATGTGGGACACAAGGAATACTGTAAACCTTCCCTGACCGGAGGCGGGTTACCTAAAGTGGAGAGTAAGACATGGGAATTTTTAAATTAAAATGTAAAGAAACTTGGAGGAAAAAATGCACAGATTCATAACACTTGGCAGCATATACAGTAGTAGTACAGCATTATAGTATCAGTATAGCAGCACTAAAAGGCACAGACAAAGCAAAGTTTGGTGCAAAACGGCTGTTGACCTACTTCTTCTGCTGTCTCCACATTAAGATTTCCCTGCCTGCCTAATAAAGATTAAGGGGGACATGTATGAAGATCAAATAGTCTCCAAAAAAATGGGAATCTCGCAAGAGAACAGAGAGTGACTTTTGATCACTATATTTACTATTTTGCCATAGGCAAACTTAAACTCTATCAGTTCTCTATCTATAAAACACTAAAACTTAACTTTTATTATGTATAACACTTAACCTCTATACGCACTATTTAAAAACCTGATTTCTAACCTCTCAATTTATCCCTTTCTACTTCTGAAGGAAGGAATAGCTCCTTTTCTATTATCAAGTCTTTTGGAACCCCACCTATTAACAGGAAAATCTTATATATACAGTAATTTACTAACTCCAGTAAGGGATCCCATGCATTGGGCAGTCATCCCTAATCTAATGGACATAAAACATATAAAGTTTTCTTCTGATAACCCTCTGCAGCGGGTAACACTTGTAGACAGAGGTGAGAAATCACAATTTAAAACGTCATGCCTGACCTCCCCAACATGTTTCACCAGCTAAACTGGCTTCATCAGGGGTTTGCTCATACATGTGGGGTAAACTTTAACGCCTCCGACAGACAGACCACATTGAAATTGGTCTGCCTGTCGGAGCTCTAATGCGCTTCACTTTGCCGACCTGCATTCATACATGTGTCGGAGATTTCGAATGTGGTGCATCCCGCCCCTTCATGTTAGGCGCATAAGAAAGTGGCAAAGCTTGCGCCTAACATCGCATTAGTGCGTCCGACAGCAGAGCCGGCACAGTAAGGCGCATTATATGCCTGAAAACAGGCAAAAAGCCCAATCATACATGTCCCCCTTAGTATGCTTTGGATCGGTGAATGCCGCGGTGCTTTTTCTATTTATGCTGAAGTATTGTAGCTAGAAGAGTCCCTAAATCCAATTTTCGTTCCTTTTCTTTCCCTATTCCTAACCATAGCCAGAACCCTAAACTAGGGTTAGGATTGTTTGAGGTGTTTTCTCGGGTTCACTTACCAGTCCGTCGATGCTATGCTCCCATTGCAATCTGACTTTCAGTCCACTGTCTCATCCAAAGTCCCTTTCGATTATTTCACCATATTCCTAATGTTATGTTAACTGGAACCAGTCACTTCCAGTTCCAGTTGGAGCTTCCGGAATGGAGGAGAATTACGGACCGGCAAGATAACCCCTAAAGCCACTAAAACAACCCAAATCCTATTATAGGGTTAAGTTTATGATATTTCTTTTAGCAATTTTTGCCAAAATTTGATTCAGACTGTCCCGAAATGAAGCGCTTATATTCAATTTTAATCTTTGACTCAACCTTTTCTTTTCTTTTCTTGTTTGAACTTTGAGTTTCTCTTGGTTTAAGAATAGATATAACTATAGGTTACAGAGATGGCACGCACACCTGAGCCTTGGTGCCCGAGGTGGCCACACTAAAACAGAAGACTGTGTTATAGTAGGTTAGAGCCCTGCCTTTAATTTTGCATTAAGGTGCAAGAGTTATGCATCTTCAATTTGATTTTGATGGACTTTTGGGGCAAATAGTAACTGAAAATAAACGATCCAGAAAAATATGAAGGCCTGGAAAGACAGGTTTGTATAGAGTAGGTCTCTTCTTGTTGGCGGATAAACTCTCCCAATTTGATCAAAATCTGCATTAATAACCTCAGATTTTATATGTATTGATGTAACAGTAATGCACTATTAAATACATTGATTCATATATCCATTGTTTATAGCATTCTTGGTGTCTGCAGAGTGCTGCTGGTTTGATTCTATGTATTTGCATTGCAGCCATAGTGGTGTAGACCAGCGTCATTTAATTTACATAGATTAGGCAGTGGCAGCCATCTGGGGCTGTGACTTGGTCCACTTATGTATCCTCACACTAAAGAGCCCTTCTATTTCTTGTACATATTACACCAAATCTGACTATGACTCTTGTAACTTTTGCTTAAATCCCAAATATGACTTCTGTAGTCATTAATACTGTACATCTACATTTTTCTGATTATATCTAGAGACACAGTGAGATTTTTGAATGAGTTTTATGCACATTAAATAGAAACATTGAAGTAGTGGACCATTTAAAATGCTTTTTACATGCACATGGTAGGTGGACATAGGCAATTTGATCAAACTGTGCACTAAAAACCTATATTTTCTGCATGTGTAAAGGACAGTAGTAATGTATTCAAAATGTTCCACTATTTCAACAGCTGTATGGGTTTTAGTGCTGGCTAGGCTCAGACTGGTCCACAGGGGAATAGGGGAAACCCCAATGGGCCCCTGAGCATGGTAGACCCGAAGTTGTTTTTTAACCGCAGATACATACTCAGGAGGGGCAAAAAGCAGAGGAAGAGAGGCAAAAAGTAAGAGGCAAAATTTAGGAGGCATTTACAGTAGCTGTAGGGTGGGCCCCTAAAATAAACTCTACTGGTGGGCCTAGAAACAACTCAACTGGTGGGCCCCTAGAGTCAACTCCACCTGTGGACCCTAAGCACCCCAGTCCCACACTGGTGCTGGCTATGTGCTGCTGTATTTTTCATTTTTAGAATTTAATTTTTACAGTCACAGCAGTGTGCACCAACATGTATAGAAACTGCAAATGTGGGTGCAGACTAAATTTGCTTTTCCTTTTGGATTCTCCATTTGCAGCTGCCTCCATCTTAGTTGTGCTTTCCTCCAACCTGGCTGCATGAGGCCCTTATAATCAATGTGAATGCTCCACAGAGAGGCAATATTGTTAAGAACACACCTCATCAAGCTACCTCGACGTGGTAGGTGGCCATAAGCAACTTGATCAAACTGTATTCATTAGAAACATGTAGAATCTCCTACTATATTACAGAGGTATATTTTGCCTAGACATTTTGGGCCAGATGCATGAAACTGTTTAGGTCTAAAACTCACTCTTTTGCCCATTTTACCTTTGTTTCTAGAACAGAATGTGGAACCATAAGGTGACACACCTGGGGTGGGGTCTTAATACAGACCACCGACCACCAAAAAGCACAAGGCATGGAAATGTCCATGTATGTACTAATGGTGTAAGACCTTTGATGGTCACCTATGGATCTTCCAGGACTATAAGTAAGGGTTAGAAGAAGGAATCAAAATCTCTTCCTCCCTCTGCTAACAAGACCCTTCAGGTTTCAGTGCATGCAGGGAGTTGTAGTAACTCTTTTAACCAGTTAGTGCCAGAGTTTTTTTCTGAGACAACACTTTTTTTTTACCCATGGGAACAGACCATGTACATACGTTCAAGCACACTGGATAAACACACGTCCCCTGACAATCTCACCCATGCTCAAACCTCTAGGCAGTCCCATTGTACGCAACAGCTCACAGCCAGTCTTAAAAGTAGTGCTTGGCAGGAGCCTCCATTCAGCTTCAAGGCTTAGAGTGCTCCAGCAGCATGGACCTGTCAATACCAGCGGGGGATCCTTATCCTGACCAAGAGCATCCAAGGTACCGTCCTATAAGTTGGGAGCTGGGGGGGGGCGCGGGGAGGTTCCACATTTGCATTATGATTTTTTTATTTTTATAATTTGATAAATTCACTCTTTTGGGATAGTTATAAAGAAATTTTCTTCTTGGTTCTGTAGCCACTTAAAGGCACAGTAAACAGGAAATCCTTAGCCCTTAAACCCTTCTACCATAAAGCAATGACTTCTCATAGCTGCCGTTAAATGCTTACACCGGTTTACACGACTCATCCTTCCAAGTCCAAATGGAAGCATATCAAGGAATTAAAAAAGACACTCGTTTGCAAAGTATTACCCAGCAGGAACTGTCCCAGCAGATTTTCCATTGGTACAGTGGCTACTAGGAGGCCCTCGTAGAGTAATATTGTTCAGGCTAGAACTATGTTTCTGGATCTTTGCTTGGGATTTTATTTTAAATAGTCCGATGTCTTTTGTCACTGACAAAGGAGACACATTAACAATACCTCCTGCAGCTCCTCTCCATAGTGTCTTGTTGAGACTTTTTTTTAGAAGTGACATTCTGAAAGAAATCTTTAAGAAGGATCCAGGTGTTCCTTTTCTCTGGCTCCATGTGTTGGGGTCCTCTGGATACGGTTTTCTGATGTCATTGCCATAACATATTTATTGATCGGACAGTCCTACCACACTTGCACTAATTAAACTGACAGGAGCTCTATCTCATACATAGGCTCAGCAGAATTTCCGTCAGACCTGACGACGCTCTTCAACGCTGAGTTTGAAATGATCACTTGACAAATTCCATAGTAAAACTAAGCGGGGCTCGCCATAGGAAGCTTGTAATTTAACCTCTCAGTATTATACATTGGAAGGCTTAAGGCAAATGATGTGGGGCCGAAAAGAGGGGCAAAGGAACGTCACAGTTAAAATAATATATCATGATTTCTTATGTATTTGTGGTTGTGGATTGAATCTATATATGTAAATTATATTTTCAGGGGTGAATTATAGAAAAAAGAAAAATTGAAAAATCAACTTATTGGTTGTTGTTTTTTTTTTTTTTTGCTGGCAATGCCCAGACATGAAGCCATATAGTCTAGTTATGCCCTGTTTTATCACACTTCTGGACAAGTCCTAGAGGAACCCAGACACCTCATACTGAAGTTAAAGAAAATAGTCAATTTTCCCCATAATAAACGTTCATTGGGTGAAAATGTATTATTATTATTATTATTATTATTATTATTAAGCACCATTGATTCCAGGGCGCTGTACATTCTGGGGGGATTACATGCATAACATAAGTCAAAGAAGTACAATGATGAAGATGAGTGACTAGCAACTGATACAGAGGGAGAGAGGACCCTGTCCGCAAGGGCTTGCAATCTACAAATTGTAATGAACAGTCTTTTTAGCCAATTGATCCGAAAAAAAGCTGAGGATGAAATTTTAAGCAGAAAGTCGTATGAAAGATTTTTTTTATCCTGGAAAGATCTTTTAGAATCACTAATTTTTTTGCCCACCGTTAATGAAAATTTGATACAAATCGAAATATAAAAATCATGAACGACATGTAGGAAACCTGGCGCGACAAAGACCTCAATGCAACAGCATGTAAAAAACCTGTCTATGTGGGTTCATAAATCTGGCGTGTGGCATGCCTTGCACAGCATAGTATAATTTTGGTGCATATCTTTGGTGCATTGCATATCTTTTGGCATCGTGCCTGGCACAAGTTTTGGCATAAAACTGTTCATACATCTGCAGAGCAGGATACGCCGAAAAAATGCTGCAGCCCCGTTCATACCTGTCGCCTTATAGTTTTACGAATGGATTCTACAAAAAATGCAAAAATAAAGTGTTGGTTTTTGTGAGACTGGCTTTGCCACTCCCAGACATGAAGCCATTTAGTTTACTTTATATATGCCCCATTTTTTGGCACTTATGGACAGGTCTGAAAGGTACCTGGACAAATCAGACTGAATTTGAAGAAAAGGAACAGTTTTCCCCCTAATGAACATTCATTGGATGAAAATTGATAATGAACAATCCTTTAAGTCGATTGATCTGCAAAAAAGCTGTGGCTGAAATTTTTAGTAGAAAGTCGTATGAAAGATTTTTTTTATCCAGGAAAGATCTTTTAGCCGGGAACTTTCCAAAAAAATACCACCGTTTTTTTGCTCCGTGTTATTGAAAATATACAAATCTATATATACAAATCATGGGCGACATATACAAAACTTGGTGTTGACGTCAGTTCTAAATCGATATAGAGGAGCGTAGAATGCGACAGTCTGTTTGAGCCTAACGTGGGTCCATACATCTGGTGTGTGGAATGCCTTACATAGCATAGCATATCTTTGGTGCATAGCGTATCTTTTGGTGCCATGCTTGGCACAAGTTTTGCGTACGACTGTTCATACATCTATAGAGCAGGATATGCCAAAAAATGGTGCAGCCCCATTCATATATGTCGTCTTATATTTTCAGAAATGGAATATACAAAAATGCAAAAATAAAGGATTAGTTATTGTAGTACTGGCTATGACACTTCCGGACATGAAGCCATTTAGTCTACTGTATACAGTATATGCCCTATTTTTTGGCACCTACGGACAAGTCTAAAAGGTACCTGGACGAGTCAGACTGAATTTGAAGAAAAGGAACAGTTTTCACCATAATGAACATTCATTGGGTGAAATTTGCCGAATTTTTAGCAGAAAGTCGTGTGGAAGATTTTTTTTCTATCCAGAAAAGATCTTTTAGCCAGGAACTTTACAAAAAATATCAGTTTTTTGCCCAGTCTTATTGAAAATATGAAACAAATCTATATATATAAAAATCATGGATGACATGTATGAAACTTGGCGCCGACGCGTCAGTTCTAGATCGATATAGAGCAGCGTAGAATCCTACAGTATGTATAAACCTGTCATGGGTTCATAAATCTGGCATGTGGTATGCCTTACATAGCATAGCACATATTTAGTGCATATCTTTTGGTACCATGCCTGGCACAAGTTTTGGCGTATTACTGTTCATACATCTATAGAGCAGGATATGCCAAAAAAATGGCACAGCCCCGTTCATTTTCTGGGATGAATTTTACAAAAAATGCAAAAATAAATATTAGTTATTGTAGTATTGGCCATGACACTCCCGGATATGAAGCCATTATGTCTATATATGCCCCATTTTTTTGGTACTTATGGACAAATCCGAAAGGTGCTTGTACATGTCAGACTGAATTTGAAGAAAAAGGACAATTTTCACCATAATGAACGTTCATTGTGTGAAAATTAATAATGAACAATTCTTTTAGCCTAATGGTTTGGAAAAAAGTTATGGAAAGAAATTGGAAAGATCTTGCAGTCAGGAATGTTCTGAGACAGATCGTTTGTTCTTCATCTTGTGTCAATGTGAAATGTGATCCAGAGCTAGATATAAAAATTATATTTTCAAGGCTGAATTTAAAAAAAAATGTAAAATTAAATTATTAGTTATTTTAATGTTGTCTATGACACTCTGGGACATGAAGCCACATAGTCTTATTATGCCCAGTTTTATTGCACTTACGGACAGGTCCTAGAGGTACCCATGCATGTTAAAAAGGACCATTTTCACCATTATAGTTAAAATAATAGATCATTAGTAGTTGTGATCCGAATCTATATATAAAATTATATTTTCAGGGATGAATTGTACAAAAAAAAAATAAATAAATACAGCAAAATATTTTAATTCTGGCTATGCCACCCCATGACATCAAACCATGTTATCCAATTATGCCCGGTCTTATGGCATATATGGACAAGTACTAATGGTACCCATATACTTCTGACTAAATTTGAAGAAAAAGTTCATATTCACCATAATTAATGTTCATTGGGTGAAAATTAACAATGGAAAGTCCTTTTTTCTGATCAAATTTTTTTGTAGATAGTTGGATATTTTTTTTTTTAATCCAGTAAAGATTTCTCAGCCAGCAACATTTCAAAAATTATAAATTGATTTTTGCCCAGTGTCGTTGAAAGTATGATACCCATGCACATCAGACTGAATTTGAGACTGAATTTGAAGAAAAAGGACAATTGTCACTATAATGAATATTCATGGGAGCATCACAGTTAAAGTAAAAGATCGTGCTCTTTTATGTACTTATTGTTGTGATCCAAATCAACATATAAAATTATATTTTAGGGATGAATTATAAAAAAAATTAGCAAAATTATTAATTTTAATGTTGACTATGCCACTTCTGGACATCAAGCCATACAGTCTACATATAGTCTACATATACATAAGTTTTATGGCACTTATGGACAGGCCATAAAGATAACAATACATATGAGACTGAATTTGAAGAAAAAGGATAGTTTTCACCATAATGAACATTCCTTGGGTGAAAATTAAGAATGGACAATCATTTTGGAAAAAACTTGATGTCAAAATGTTATGAAGATAGTTGGATGAAAAATCTTTCACCTAGAAAAATTCTAAAAAATGTCATTCGTAATTCGCTTAATGTCATCGAAAATGTGATTCAAATCTATATCTACAAATTATATTTTTAGGGATGAATTATAAAAAAAAAAAAAAAGCAAAATCAATTTATTAGCTATTTTTATTCTGGCTTTGCCACTATAGGACACGAAGCCATATAGTCTATATATGCCCTGTTTTATGGCACTTATGGACAGGTTCTTGAGTTACTCATACAATTTAGATTGAATTTGAAGAACAGGTTAAATTATAACCATAATGAACATTCATTGGGCAAAAAATAAAATAACAGTGAACAATTCTTTTAACTGATTCTTCTAGAAAAAAATTGTGGTTGAAATTTTTAGCTGATTGTCGGATGAAAGATTTTTTTTTTTCCTCTAGGAACATTCAAAAAAAGATCATTTGCTTTTTGCCTGGTGTCAATGAAAATGTTTGACCAGCTTCAATGTCTATAACAAAATGTGTAAGGTTGCATCGGCGAAGTGACTTCACCCGGCAATAGTTTGATCGATGGCTATTCAGCTAGGAACCTTCTTCTGGAGATCTTAGCCCTAGCTTTGACTTTAGTTATAGTATGGCACTGATATCGATAGTTCTACTGTAACTTAACTACAGATCCCAGCATGCCTTTACAGATAGTGGTACTGCAAGTTATAGTGATGCCACAGCAGATGATTACTATTGTCCATGATAAACAACTAGTAGTGTTTTCTGGGTTAAATTTAAATCAGAGACCAATCACGATAAATTGTGACAAAATCAATATAGGGCCACCAGCAGATGGAGAGAATAAGGGCTTTGACACATGGCAATGCCATGGGCACAGAGCCTGTAGAGAAAGACATGGAGACCCTGATTTTAGGGACCACTACCTGTGTAATGGAGCACGGCACTATTTTTTGTCTCATAAGTTTCGCAGGAGGTATCAACCTCTATAAGCTTTATTGAAATTCAGATGCATGGTATGTTCAGACTATGGCAGTCATGATATGAATGATATCTAGAAGTGGCACTGTATCAAGCACTTGTCATGACAGTAAGGTTGGTGAGATGGCCGTAAGAAGTGGAAACATTTTTTGTATCATTTTTAGACAATCCCTTAACCCCATAGTGGCATTTGGATCCAAATGGGGTTACTGCAAGGATGGGGTTGTTGCCCCTCTGATAGATCGATGCCATCACTTTTACATACAACAAAGTCCACCTTGTAAACCTGACCTCAACTCACGCAACTACCTAGATGTGATATCATTACATCTCAAGTTGAAAGCCAAAATTTTCTGCATCTTATAACCTGTTCTACCTCTAAAGAGGAAATCTCGCTCATCCTACCCAGTGCCCAATGTGTCTTCTAATTAGAAAGCCATGATATTATTACCAATAGAGCCTAGAGCACTTATATGTAACTCTGCAGTACATAAGGCGCCTATGCTTGATACACTGAGCTCCAATGGGGAAATATAATTATTTTATGTAATATTAAAAAAAAAAATCACAGATCACAGCATTCACGGATTAAATAATTCAGGCCAGTGGGTAAAACAGAAAAAGGTTGTCATCATATTCCTCTAATATGACCTACTTTCCCCCTTTAAGTTTCTTCGGTGAGGTTAGCTCTAACGTTTGGGCTCTACATTTGGAAATACGCCATGAAATTTTTCGAACTTACACGGACATAGCATAGTTTAGCTTGATGGTGATATCAAAGCTTTCTGGGTTACCTGCTCTTTTCGCCAAACAAAAGCCATTGAAAAGCATTGAGAAAGTCTAGATAGCATTTTCGTGCTGTGATATCATGATGTGCATTCTGTTGAGCTTACTTTTGTTACATCTATGGTCTTTAGAATATAACTGTGCACTGGAAAAATAAAAGCTCCATATCTCATAACCTTTTGCTTTTCATGAGTCAGTGGAAGATGCATGCAACTGTACATTATGGGAGACATGTATGGAACTAGGAGCATCAAAGTGCATTTTCTCATCTATTTTTCAGTGTATAATGCGCCTGAATGTATGCAAGTGGTTTTTGTGCGTTCATAAATGGCGTCCCTTCCCGTGTCTGTGTGTTTGCCGCATTACGGAACTTAGAGGCATTAATAATGCCCAGAACATGTATAAAGGCTATAGATAGGCTGGAAATGAGAAAATACATTAGAATAGCATGTCAGTGACTAGAAACTATGGGACTGATCCTGCTTGGTGGACCATAGATCCCAGCAATGCCTGTGCTGTGCTGGCTCTTGCTGTATGTAGAATAAAGGGTGAGAGCAGCAAAAATACATTTCAAATTCAATGTAGTAAAAATTAAAAATTTAAAAATCTGAACAACATCATCAGTGGGTTATTTAAACTAGTTTTAGATTCTATTAATTTTAAATACATTTTATAGGAGATATTTTTAGCCTTTTGGGATATTATATATTTTTATATTAATTTTATATGATAACATTTTTTATTAAATTTAAATAATTTAATTTTATATAGTTTGATAATTATCAGAAATTACTTTTTTTTTATTGCACTAGTCTAAGTACAATAAAATTTTGTGCCCTCTTTGCAAAACTAACTCCACTTCGACTCTTCAGGCTCAGGCAGAGCACACTGGAATAGGTCTGCCTGTCCGAGCAGTAATGCGTATAGTTTTGCGGAACCACAGTCATATATGTGTCTAATATTACAACGCCCCCAGAACATTCTCAGGATGCCCCCTCATATTAGGCGCATTAGAAAGTGTTCAGTGGCGTAACTATAGTTCATGGGGCCCCATAGCAAAATTATATGGGGCCAAAACCCCTAATTACAATAAACTAAAACAGCAGCATAAATAGCAATAATTAAAGGTAAAAGTTATATAGCCATACATCAGGGAACCCACATAGAAGAGCTGGAGTGCAGAAAGTTACCAAATGTGTTCCCTACCAAAATGAGCAATGTTTTTGTACCTGAGTTGGGCCCCATAGCAGTTGCTATGGCTGCTATGGCTATAGTTATGCCCATGAAAGTGTTGAATTTTACGAACAATGCACCTAACACATTCATTAGGTGCATTAGACATCGTAGCCGCTCACTTAGGCACATTTTATGCCAGAAAAGGGTGAAAAACCCGATCATACATGTCGCCCTATGTGTCAAGTTTATCTTTGCTACCTCTGTATGCCAAATGTGCCCATATACTACTGTTTGTCAAAGACATGGCATACTGCAAATTTCGTCAGTATGGGTTGGTATGTCAAAAAACATATGCATGTAGCTGAGCTTAGCTTGGCCGTGAAATCACAGCATTTTCATGTTATTGGCTCTTACCTCTAAACAGAAGCCATTGGAAATCACTGAAGACGTTGAGATAATGTTCTGTGCCATGATATCACAGTGTGTTATGTGTCAAGTTTAGATTTGCTACATTTTTAGTCTTCAGAATTCAACCATATACAGGAAAACTAAAAGCCCTACAGTATATCTTAAACTTTTTTTTGTAACGAGAGTCAATGGAAAATGCATGTAACTATATATGAAGGACTGTCAACCTGCCGAGCCCGAAAGTGTTGAGAACATAGCCTAGTGATGCTTTGTTGGTCCTACAGACCGGCCGTCAGGTCATCGCTGCATTGAAAGTAATGAGAGCTACTCGTATTGATCATTATACAAATCCCATCCCGTGTATCCACTGAATGTTATTGCTTTTGTATCTCAATAGTTTCTTTTTGTATTATTAATTTTTAATCGTCTTCGTAGACACAGTGATAATGCAGCGTCAGGGATTAATTAATGTGGTATTTGAAAACTAAAGACTCGTATTTATTTGCATTAAATGAAACGCGTTTGTTTATGCAACACATTTAAAATTCAGATCGTTTTCGTGAGAACAATATTTGTTTCCATTATAAAGATGCTCGAATTTTAATTTAAAGTTTTCTCCACTTCTCGGTTTATGGGAATTTTATTTTTAATTTAAATATATTACATCCAACTCTTAAATAAAATCCTACAATGGCTCATAAGAAAATCTGCAAGGACCTTAATGAATTTTTTTTCAATTTTTTTTTCTTCTTCTAAAGTCCAACAGAAGTGTTAAAACTTTACTTATATTACATAATAAAGACACTATAAAAAATACTATATGAATCAATATTCAAGGTAATTTAAAATTGGGCCTTGGAACAGTAGAATATATAACAAAAGTCATATAAATCTTATAAAATACATATATTAAAATAGCATAGCAATCTAGTAATAATTTTATCACAACATCGCCCATCAAGGGACTGAATTGTCATCGGCACACTTGGAAAATCTAGCACTAAATTACTAAAAGAAGATTGAAAAGCCATTGACCGTATATTAACCTTTTTATGTTTTATGAGGCCTGTCTGCTTAGGATATCATAAAATAATTTTATTTAACTGGGATTTAATGCACAAACCAGGATTGAAATTTTTAGCTCACATCTGACATAAAATCAATCATACAAAGCAGTGCCAACCAGGTTCTCACACAAAAGAGCCACATGTTACAACTACAGGGTTAGAGGCTACAAAACAAATCTAGGTCATGCAGTCTGTGGAATATATCAGAGATCGGGAGGCCTTCTAAGTCGCCCATGGAGGCTATTCTGATGGTTTTCTAAATGTACCTGTTAGTGGGCATAGAATGTCCTTACATCCATTTTTCCATTTTGTCTGAAGTTTTTCAATAAGGGTATTTTTTTTTCATATACTTTGTGGTTTTTTGTGTAGTTGTAGAAAAATTTCCATAATCAAAATTATGAATTTTGAAATTGTCCCTTATATAATGGCATATATATATTTGGCATTGTATTTGAAAAAAAATAAAATAATAACATATATATATATATTTATATATATATATATATATTATATATATATATATATATATATTATATATATATATATATATATAATATATATATATATATATAATATAATATATATATATATATATATATATATATATATATATCCTGTCTCCCCAAAAATAAGACAGTCTTAGCTCGTCTTTAGGAATATATTGCTCCTAAAGACGAGCTAAGACTTGTTTTTAGGTGATATCTTAATTTTCCATGAACAAGAATTCACATTTATTGTTGAAGAAAACATCAACATGTATTAGTATACTGTAGGGATTTCATTACAAACATCAGCATAACAAGCCAAACTCTGAATTGCATCAAAAAATGCACTAGGTCTTTTTTTCGGTGGATGCCTTATTTTCAGAGAAACAGGGTGGAGAGATAGAGAGAGAGAGAGAGAGAGAGAAAGAGAGAGGGAGAAAGAAAATGACAGAGAAAGAGAAATTTCAAATATAATATAAATATATATTGCTTACAATTCCAAACTACTAAACATATGAAAATAATACCAAAAAAATAAAAAAAAAATTTTGCTTTCTTTTTCTTTAAATTTGATAATATGATTTGACATTTAGATTTCTAAGAATCTTGTAAAATTGACAGCCATTCTGGTCAATATTCCCGATCATTGAAATGTTCTGTTATGTGTTTGTTGCTTGCAATGTTACCGGTTTTATGAGGGTTCGGAGGTTTCATGAAGGTCCTCAGCTAGTATAAAGGGTTACACTTATTAGGAGGCTTCCTGATTACTATGGAAGGTTTATATTGTTATAAGGGTCCTTGGTTATTATAGAGAGTTGCAGCTATCATAAGGGTTCTCAATTATTATGGAGGGTTTACAATTTAATTAGGGCTTGTCTCCATGGCAGGGGTTATTGGTCGGTTTTTCAGACGGTTTGTGGTTTTACAAACCGTCTGAAAACTGACATGCAATGCTCCCCCATAGCCTTCAATAGAAAATCCATGCAGCAGTCCCCACTGCATGGATTTTCCGCCACCACGTTTTTTACACCGCTGGCGGTCCGAAAAACTTAGAACATGTTCATTCTTCCACCCGGTTTTCGGGCAGAACATGAACATGTGGGTGCGAAGGGGGAGGGCTTGAATCTGCAAACTGAGAACAAAAGGCGTCTCCCAAAAAAAAGACAAAAACAAGACAAAATACCGGTCAGGAACCCCGACCGGTATTTGGTCTTTGCCATGTAAACGCAATCTTATGGTCCTCAGTTATTATGGGGAGGATTTTCAGAGTCTCGTTCACAGAAGTTAACCAAAGCTTTATCAATCTGTGAATCTTGTAATTCATAGTTAAAACAATATACATATATTTTTGTCTTTTTTTCAGGAACATTTTTGAAGGGATTAAAATGACTGATGATGATGATGATGATGATGATGAATATAATAATAAATAATAAATATGATGAATATAATAATAATAAAGAATACATAGAATAGAATGAGTCAAAATCTATTCCAAAACTGGTAAAATAATAAATAAGATATTTAAGACGATATTGAAAGATTTTGCAATAGTTGGGCCTCGTTACTGATAAAGCCATTCATTAAAAAAATATCAAATTCAGCTAAACCTTACTTCTCTGTTATGTAGACTCAATCATTCCAGCATTCATAAGCTTTAAATCTGTTTATTAACATGAACAATGTCTTTAGATTAAGTTTGTATTTTTTTTTTGTCTATTAATAATAATGACGTTTATGATGATGATGAAAATAATATTATTAATAATAACAATTATTATTATTATTATTATTATTATTATTAATAATGACTATTATTATACTAATTTGAAATTTAAGTTTAATTTAAGTTTAATTTGACTCTAGTTTTACAAATATATTGTATACAATGAACAACTTTTAACCTTAGCTTGTTCTAATTTGTGCTAAATTTGATTTAAAAAAAGTATACACATATACAGATTTTTTTACTCTATCTATCTATCTATCTATCTATCTATCTATCTATCTGTCTCTTAATCTATCTGCCTACCTTTGTCTTGCTGCCTGCTTATCCATCTATCTATCTATCTAGCTATCAATCTAATATCTATCTATCTATCTATCTATCTATCTATCTGTTATATATAAATATATATATATATATATATATATATATATAGATAGATAGATATGAGATAGAGATGAGATAGATAGATAGATATGAGATAGAGAACAGGATAGATAGATAGATATGAGATAGAGAACAGGATAGATAGATAGATAGATTTGGTAAAAAAAAAATCTATATATATATCTGTATACTTTTTTTGAATGCAGTACATAACAAGCTAAGGTTAAAAGTCGTGTATTTTATATATATATACCATGTTTATATAATGAAAATTTAATACATACAAATAATTACAAAAAATAAAGTAAAAAAGAAAAAAGAAGAGCTGTCTGATTTAAAATATTAATAATAATAATAATAATAATAATAATAATAATAATAATAATATAATAATAATAATAATTTAATAGTAGTGTAAAGGCAAATTACTGATATTTACTGATATCTTGGGCCTTAAAATCTTCCTGTATTTGTACGTGAATCCGCATGTAATTTTTATACAAGACTAGTAATTAATGAAGTAAATAAAATAATTCCAATCTTCCTCCGTCTTATAATTATCCGGTACTAAAACCGGTTCTAAATTAGTAAAATAAAAAAAAAGTGATAGTTTTTTGACAAATCGTATCTAAATAAAATGCAATAAATTGGAGAAAGCTTAAACTTATTGAATGAAATGTGAGCTGCGGCCTCTACGGTCTGCGTCGTGTTTGCAGATTCCAGGCATCTTCGGTGTATGGGCGAGGTGGTCAGCTCGGACAATGAGCCTGATATAATCGGGGACAATGCTTGTCTATTTTCTTTGACAGTCACTGTAATTAATGAATCGGGGCCTTTATTGTAGAATTAACTCATAAAGACATGCGGCTGACAGAGATTTTATTAATGGTTTGGTCACTTCGGCGTTTTCGACAGGAGAAGGCTTTTTCTCAATGGCAGGTTCAAGCTCCAGATCCTTCCCATGAAATGTTTCAGATGGTTGTTTAATGGTTGAGAAATGAAGGCGTTATGCTCTCAGCCATGGAAGCTCTGGCTTCACATAATAAACTGTAAAATGATGTGACAGGACTCTTTTATTCCGTGTCATGTGCATCCTGCTGGAGTGATCAATACCAGCATCTGTGAGCCTCGGCATCGGGGCCCCCGATCTGACAACGGGCTGCTGTCAATAATGCATCTTCTGGTCAGCTAAGCAGAGAGGTTTGTATAGAGGATGGGACTAAATATTCTCTTGTTCGCGGCCCTTTGTGATGATAATACTGTACGGCCATTGAAGGTCGCCTACTTTTCTGTCCATGTTCATTACTTTATATACACATTTCATTTATTGCACAAGATTCATCAATGGCAAGTATTTACTGCGGGGAGCGGCCGGCTCGGGGAAATGAGCATTTGTATGTTCTTAACTGATTTGTACTTTTATTATTGTTATTATAAATGGAAATGGAAATTTTATGTAAATATTATTTGCATAAACATCATCCTTTGACGTCAGAACGTTCTCATTATGCAGAGCGGAGCGCTGCCGCTTGTGTTTCTTCTACATTGTTGGCTATTATTTAACAGATATGTAATGATCTCTCTTGTTTTTGGAAGAGGCTCTTCAGCAGCTACAGCTAAAGAATTATATTATACACTCCTCTGCTGCAGAACCTCCTCATACACCTCAGCTGCAGAACCTCACCATACACCTCAGCTGCTGCAGAGCATTATAATACACCTCAGCTGCTGCAGAGCATTATAATACACCTCAGCTGCTGCAGAGCATTATAATACACCTCAGCTGCTGCAGAACCTCATACTACACCTCATCTGCTGCAGAACCTCATAATATACCTCAGCTACTGCAGAACATCATCATACACCTCGGCCACTGCGAACCTCCTAATATACCTCAGCTGCTGCAGAACCTCCTCATACACCTCAGCTGCTGCAGAACCTCCTCATACACCTCAGCTGCTACAGAACCTCATCATACACCTCAGCTGCTGCAGAACCTCCTCATACACCTCAGCTGCTGCAGAACCTCCTCATACACCTCAGCTGCTGCAGAACCTTCTCATACACCTCAGCTGCTGCAGAACCTTCTCATACACCTCAGCTGCTGCAGAACCTCATCATACTCATCAGCTACAGCAGAACCTCCTCATACACCTCAGCTACTGCAGAACCTCATCATACACCTCAGCTACTGCAGAACCTCATAAAATACTTCAGCTACTGCAGAACCTCCTCATACACCTCAGCTGCTGCAGAACCTCCTCATACACCTCAGCTACTGCAGAACCTCCTCATACACCTCAGCCGCTGCAGAACCTCCTCATACACCTCAGCTGCTGCAGAACCTCCTCATACACCTCAGCTGCTGCAGAACCTCCTCATACACCTCAGCTGCTGCAGAACCCAATAATACACCTCAGCCGCTGCAGAACCTCATTATACACCTCAGCTGATACAGAGCCTCATCATACACCTCAGCTACTGCAGAACCTCATACTACACCTTAGCTCCTATAAAACTTCAAAATACACCTCAGCTGCTGCAGAACCTCATTTGGGGCACGGTTCTGTCCGCGGTTTGCAGATTTGGCTTCCCTCTAATCAGTGAATAGCACACTCTCCACCTTGAAATCAGATGGAAGATTGTGCATATTCCGAGTTTTTCAGAACCCCAACAGTGTGAAAATCCGTCAAGTAGAAAAACTGTGCAGTGTAGACTACTGGGCAGATTTTCTATTATGGTCTATGGGGATGGTTGACAGTTGGTTTTAACATCCAAAAACTGTCTGAAAAATTAGCTGAATACCATTGTCGTGTGGACGTATCGTAAAAGTTGACGTGGACGAGGGGCGTAACTACCGGGGTAGCAGACGTAGCAGCTGCCCCGGGCTCTGTGCTCTTAGTGGGCTCATGCTCTGGGGAAGCTGCTATCACATCTGCTCCCCTGGTAGTTCAGCTCCTGCGCCCACCGGCAGTGAACAATCTAGTTCACTGCCGGCGGACGCGGAGCTGCGGGGCCCGGCGCTTCCTTCCGGCCCGAGCACTCAAAGGCTGGACTTGCCGGTATTAGCAGAGCAGAGCAACTCCGCTCTGCTAATCAGCCTGTGCCGGCCCACAGTGCTGACGTGGGCTGCGCGATGACATCACATCATCGTGTGGCCCGCGCCGAGCACAGACTGGCCGGCCGGCTGCGCGGTCACATCGAGGGAGCGTGGGTCAGGTGAGTAAGTGATTTCTTATTTTTTTAATATTAATGAAGCCCTCTGCCTGCCTATATATTCTCTCTTATAGCCCTGCCTGCCTATATATTGCCCCTATAGCCCTGCCTGCCTATATATTGGCCCCTATAGCCCTGCCTGCCTATATATTGGCCCCTATAGCCCTGACTGCCTATATATTGGTCCCTATAGCCCTGCCTGCCTATATATTGGTCCCTATAGCCCTGCCTGCCTATATATATATAGCCCCTATAACCCTATCTGCCTATATATCTAGCCCCTATAGCCCTCTCTGCCTATATACCTAGCCCCTATAGCCCTGTCTGCCTATATGTTGCTCCCTATAGCCCTGCCTGATTATATATCTAGCCCCTATAACCCTGTCTGCCTATATGTCTAGCTCCTATAGCCCTGTCTGCCTTTATATCGGCCCCTATGGCCCTGCCTATATATCTAGCCCCAATAGCTCTGTCTGCCTATATTTTGTCCCCTATAGCTCTACCTGCCTATATATATATATATATATATATATATATATATATATATATATATATATATATATGGCCCCTATAGATTTTTCGAAGCCCTGCCTGCCTATATATATGGCCCATATAGTCTACCCTATGTGCTGCCTGTATGGGACCCCTATAGCCTACCCTAAGTGCGGCCTGCCTACATATATGGCCCCTATAGCTACCTAAGCTCTGCCTTCCTACATATATGGCCTCTATACCCTGCCTATCTATATGAGGCCCTATAGCTACCTAAACTCTGTTTATCTATATGGGTCCCTGTAGCTACCTAAACTCTGCCTATCTATGTATGGGCCCTCTAACTACCTAAACCCTGCCTGCCTATAAGAGGACCCTATTGCCTACCTAATCCTGAACTATCTGGGGCCCCATATAGCCTGCCTAAATGGACCCCATATAGCCAGGGTGCAGGTGCTGGAAAAGTGAGGACTCTAAGATATTTGTATCTAAATCTGCAGGGACGAGTGGTTGGGAGACGTCATCATGGCGGTCTGGACCAGATGCAGAACAAAAGGAAAGTCAACGACTCGTCAGAGAAACGTGACCTGTGAGTCACAAGATGTAACTACACTGTAATCACATATGTCTGCAGAGCCTGTGTACACTGGTGTCTACCAAAATATCGTCACTGCATGGAGGTAATATACAGTCTGCACAGCCTGTGTACACTGGTGTCTACCACTATATGGTCACTGTATGGAGGTAATATACAGACTGCAGAGCCTGTGTACACTGGTACCTACCACTACCTGGTCACTGTATAGTAGTTATATACAGTCTGCAGAGCCTGTGTACACTAGTATATATCATTATATGGTCACTATATGGCGGTACTATTGGTCTTTGTAGACTGATCAGTAATAGTGTAGGGTAATTATTCAGTCACTTTGTGGTCATGTTCTGGCTGTATAATCAGGTTCCTATGTAATAGCGTTATTGGTAATGTTGGTCTAGGTATAGTGGGATTTGTTTGGTAGCAGTATGATGGTGATATGTATGGTGAGGTATTTGCCCCTTGTATTATTTACATTATCTAACTGCATGTCCTGGAAAACGTTCGTGGTCGGGGAGGTGGGCGAGGGGGAGGATAGGGGGCCCCATCCATAAGTTTGCGTTTGGGCCAAGGCTTCTCTAGTTACGCCCCTGACGTAGACAAAAGTGTCCAGGATGTCTGGCTTGCGGCCCGTTTTGGTGCACAACCTTTCATACATATTGGACAGGACCAAAGACAGGACAGACATCATGCCAAAAAACTGCCAAAGCCCGTTTCATAAATGTCCTCCATATTCTGCCAATGCACACTCTAGGTACTATGTATGAAAACTGAAAAATGAATAGGCCTCAGTTATGAAAAATGTCTAAGCATGACTGTCATTGTTGCCCATAGCAACCAATCAGAGTCCATAGCAACCAATCAGAACTCATAGCAACCAGAAACCATAGCGACCAATCAGAGCCCATAAGCAACCAATCAGAGCTCATAGTGACCAATCAGAGCTCATAGTGACCAATAAGAGCTGATAGCAACCAATCAGAGCCCATAACAAGCAATCAGAGCTCATAGCAACCAGAGCCCATAGTAACCAATCAGAGCTCATAGCAACCAATCAGAGCTCATAGCAACCAATCAGAGCCTATAGTAACCAATCAGAGGCCATAGCAACCAATCAGACTTCATAGCAGCCAATCAGAGCTCATAGCTACTAATCAGAGCCCATAGCAACGAATCAGAGGCCATAGCAACCAATCAGAGCTCATAGCTACTAGTTAGAGATCATAGCAACGAATCAGAGGCCATAGCAACCAATCAGAGCTCATAGCAACCAATCAGAGCTCATAGCTACCAATCAGAGCAGTATGTAAAATGAAAGCCAAGCTCTAGTTGCTATATGCTGTGATTGGTCGTTATCAGCTCTGATTAGTTGTTACAGGCTCTGATTGGTTACTATGGGCTCTGATTGGTGGCTATGAGCTGTGATTGGTGGCTATGAGCTGTGATTGGTTTCTATGAGCTCTGATTGGTTGCTATGGGCTCTGATTTGTAGCTATGGGCTCTGATTTGTTGCTATGGGCTCTGATTGGTGGCTATGAGCTCTGATTGGTTGATATGGGCTCTGATTGGTCGTTATCAGCTCTGATTAGTTGCTATGGGCTCTGATTGGTTGCTATGATCTCTGGTTGCTATGGGTTCTGATTGGTGGCTATGGGCTCTGGTTGGTTGCTATGGACTTTGATTTGTTGCTAAGTGCTCTGATTGGTTGCGATGAGTATTGATTGGTTGCTATGTGCTCTGATTGGTTGCTATGAGCTCTGTTTGATTGCTATGGGCTCTGATTGGTTGCTATGGGCTCTGATTGGTTGCTAGGAGCAACAAAGTCAGTCTTAGTGCTAGACAGTCTTCATACCTACAGCCCTATGTCCATATATTAGGCTGATCTGTAAACTACTATGAGATATGTCACATTTTGACTGCCTACATTTTATGAAAACACATATTATGAAGCTTAGTTTATTTTTACATATTATTACACTTTATATAATTAGGTTACTATTCAATTTTGTGTAGAAAGAGCAGGGTTGCTGGCCTTCTTATAAAAAGTCTTTTTTTTTTACCCTAGCCCCTTACCACAGGTTCCATTACTTTTGGCACCAATATGCTAATGAACCCCAAGACTGACAACTGGGTGGGGCTCTCGTGTTCAGTTCTTAACAGAAGAGAAAGCTCTGGTTAACACCAAAGCAGTGATGACCGCCCCCTTGGCAGTGCATGGGCACATTGCATAGACTTTCAGAGCAGCCATCACTACTGTTTGGGTCGTGAACTGAGCACTACACCCCCAGTTGGCATTGTAGAGGTTTATTAACATATGAAGGATAGTGGAAAAAAAAGAAATATCTCCAGAATCTATGAATCTGCAGCTAAGCCAAAGGAGGCTCAGAGGCTTCTCCACATTGTAAAAAGAAATCAATATTATAAATGGTGCATGGTGGGAAGTGCGGCTCACTTACAGATTTTACATTTGGACCCGGTAGCCCCTCTGGTGAATATTCTACCTCAACATAAAGTTCTCCTGCAAACACAAATCTAGACATGAAAGCTTAATCTGCTGGGTTACATGGGCACAGTGGGGCCTCATCTATCAGAACTGCACATGGGTATGTGCGCGCCGCTATGTGCCTGCTGCTTTAGAAGTGGCCAGAGTATGCTTCAAAGGTGCTCTGTGTCTGCCCCCGTTCACGACCTCCAAAATGGCAGGTAAGCACAGCTTTCAATGACAGCTACTTCGGGCGTATTGTAGTGCAATTATGCCTCGAGAAACGGCACAGAAATATGCAGTGTGAACATATCCTAAGCATAAGACTGTCTCTGTTGCCCATAGCAACCAGAGTCCATAACAACCAGCCAGAATTCAGCTTATATTTCTTTTACTGCTCTGTAGAAATGAAAGCTGAGCTCTGATTGGTTGTTATAGGTTCTGATTGGTTGCTATGTGCTCTGATTGGTTGCTATGAGCTGTGATTTGTTGCTATGGGCTCTGAATGGTTGCTATGGGTTCTGATTGGTTGCTCTGGCTATGATTGGTTGCTATGGGCTTGGTTTGGTTGCTCTGGGCTTTGATTAATTGCTATGAGCTCCGATTGGTTGCTATGGCTCTGTTTGCTTGCTATGGGCTATGGTTGCTATGGGCTCTGATTGGTTGCTGGGGCTCTGATTAGTTGCTATGAGTTCCGATTGGTTGTTATGGGCTCTGGTTGCTATGGGCTCTGATTGGTTGCTAGGGGCTCTGATTAGTTGCTATCCTCTGATTGGATGCTATGAGCTCTGATTGGTTGCTATGGGCTGTGATTATTTGCCAAGGGCTCTGATTGGTTACTCTAGGCTCTGATAGGTTGCTCTGATTAGTTGCTTTGAGCTCGGATTGGTTTGTATGGACTCCTATTGGGCGCTAGTGGCTCTGATTGATTGGTTGCCATGGACTCTGATTGTTTTTTTTGGGGGGGATCTGATTGGTCCCTATGGGCTCTGATTGGTCCCTATGGGCTCTAATTGGTTGCTATGGGCTCTGATTGGTTGCTCTTGGCTCTGATTGGTCACTATGAGCTCTGATTGGTTGCTATGGGCTCTGGTTGCTATGGGCTCTGATTGGTTCCTAGGGGCTCCGAGTAGTTGCTATGAACTCTGATTGGCTACTTTGAGCTGTGATTGGTTCTTTTGGGCTCTGATTGGTTGCTATGAGTTCTGATTGGTTATAAGAGCTTTGATTGGTTACTATGGGCTCTGATTTGTTACTATGAGCTCTGATTGGTTGCTATGAGGTCTGATTGGTTGTTATGGGCTCTGATTGGTTGCTATGGGCAATATTTTCCATAATTGAGGCCTATTTACTTACACTAATTTATTCCTTTCTAAGATCTTTTTTCTCTGTATAATTAAATAGTGTAAGGGGTTGTCCGATTCCTCTATAAAATGCATAGTAAGCCTATCCTCACCTTCTTCCGGTTCCAGAATGGAGTCTCCCCAATCTTTTGTCTCCTTTCCGTGCCCCTGATTGACTGCAGCGGTCCCATGCCTCTGTTGTTACATCACTATTCAGAGCCGTTCACTTCCCAAGGGTGATGTAAAGGAAGAGAATACTTATTTTTTTATAGCAACCAGAGAACCCCTTTTATGGCACCGTTCACATTGCACCTGTACTTGTCGTATCTGACGTTAGACCACACTTTCGTGTCTGATACACGAAGCAGATACGTTTGGGAATGATAAAACTCTAAAATTTCTCACGTTCCCCACGGGAAGCACAAATGCAATGTGAATGGTTCCTAATATAATTTTTTTAATTTTTTTATTTAATTTTTTGCTTCGCAGCATCGTATGGGAATGCATGAAACCAAATTTTTGAAAAAATAGCTTTTTTAGATACAATTTTGGATATTCTCATAGTGTTTTATGTCTCTTAACATTTTCCTTCTGAAAAAGTATCATTTTATTTACATCCTATTTAGAATGGAGAGTAAAAGTGGGACGGTTCCGCCGCGCTCCTCTTCGTGGTTGTGGTTATTGAATTTTTGGGATTTAAAAAAAAAATTTTTTTTTGAAAACCTACGAGATCATTTGTGCATTTGAAGGGAAAGCCATCTCAGCTCTGCACACGTCTTCTTTTCCTAAATAAATCATGCGTCGAGTTCCATTTTGGAATACAGCTGGAAGTTTTCCATCACATTGATCTTTAGGCCGTCGGTTTTCATCGGGAATTTTTTTTATGCAAGTTCCTTATTGGGAATATGCTAATGACATCCAACGTGATTACTGGTTTTCTTTTCAATCTTTATTCCTCTGTGGGCAAAGCAATCAGAAGAGGAGAAGGAGAGATTTACTGCTTGCTCGTATGCCTTCTTCAACCATCTGCTCAATCCTGTTTCATTTGAATCCGAGCTGTGGATTTAGTCGGCATTGTGAAACATTTTCAAATGTAAAAGGAGATAATGTCCATCTTTTAGCGTCACTGTAAGGTGCCAGCAAATTGTTAGTGTAAAGTATAATCTGCAAGATTAACATGCTTAAAGGGGAACCCCGCCTTCCCGTAATTGTATCTGCCAACTAGATTGGTTTTCTCCTTTCTCACAATGCAGTTTACTAAAATTGTATAAAGAATCTGGTCTACAGGAATATGTCAAGAAAGGGTTTTATTTAGCAAGACTTTTTTTCCCAATGATACCCCTTTGAGTTGGAGCTCCTCTTTACATGGTTGTGTCAATAAATTTTATTAGGTTAAGATTAGAATTTGTGTTTTATTTTTAGCTAAGATATAAAATTATAAGTAGACTTGGACTGGGCCACAGGGGAGCAGAGGAACTTGGGTATGGTGGACCTTTGGGCTACTCTTTAGGAAGAAAGGCAGAAAAAGGGTGGTGGAAAGTAAAAGTCATGGGCAATCATATACAGTAGATGTCGGGTGGTTCCCAAGAATCAACTCCATTGGTGGACCCTAATAAACAGATTTACTGGGGCCCCAAGAGTAAACTTCATTGGTGGGCTCCAAAAATCACCTTCACTTGTGGCCCCTAAGAATTACCTCCACTGGTGGGTTTCACGAATTAACTCCACTGGTGGGTTTCAAGAATAAACTCCACTGGTGGGCTCCAAGAATCATCTCCACTGGTGGCTCCAAGAATCAACTCCACTGGTGGGCTCCAAGAATCAACTCCACTGGTGGCTCCAAGAATCATCTCCACTGGTGGGCCCCAAGAATCAACTCCACTGGTGGGCCCCAAGAATCAACTCCACTGGTGGGCTCCAAGAATCATCTCCACTGGCGGGTTTCAAGAATCAACTCCACTGGTGGGCCCCAAGAATCATCTCCACTGGTGGGCCCCAAGAATCAACTCCACTGGGCATTGGACATGACACAGGCTGCATAATTTCACATCCAACATCATGTCCATTTTTCAGTAACCTAAAGACAGCGGAAGTGATGTCGGACAGACACACTGGAGCAATTTTGACAGGTAGTTTAATACTCTAAAAGGCCCTAAAATTCCTTACACTAATTTAGGATTAAAGTAACAGCATTAGGGATAGGGATAGAGTTATAAAAAATTGAAGTTCGGGATATGTCCCAAAACCATATTTTTTCCCCAGTATCAAACCAAGCAGTGCCCCATCCAAGCAACATTAGCTGTAGCTAATATATTAGACACATATATAATAACAGACCCTCATACATAGTCAGAACTCTGTAGTCAAAGAATCATAGTTTACACCTTCACATTCATGGCTTATCCTTACAACAGACCATACATGTGTAAATAGAGGACGTCCAGGCTCAGGGCCCTCGAAATACAAGTACACAGGGCTGAGCCTTGGTATCAGGTATAGTCACAGGCATGGACTCGCCTCCGTACCTGGATGAACATTGAAGTGGCCCCAGGTTCTGCTGACCATGTGGGTTAAGGGTTTAATTGCATATATTTTTAGACTACACTGTTGTATAAAACATTGTATCTTTATACCCAGATGGTAACATTATGTAACATACACAAAAAACTCTCATCCGCTCCACACTTAAAGGGGTTGTGTCACGGATGCCTTGTCCCGGGTCGCAGGCGCATCCGTGCCCCTCACCCGAGCGGCGCCGCGTCCCGCATGTCGTGGCGCGGGCGCGCTCGTTCCCCTGCTCCTTCGGGAGCATACTTACCCGCTCCTGCTGCAGGCTCTGTCCCTCGGCACGTGCGGCCCCGCTCCCTAGGGCGCGCGTGCGCCGGCAGTGTTAAATTGAAAGGGCCAGCGCATCGGTAACTGGCTATTGACGGTCGCTGCACCTATTTAAGCCTGCCTCTTCCTGGTTACCCTGCTGGATCTTTAGTGCCTATATCCTATTTAGAAAGCGTTCCTGAGTCTTGTCTGATTACCGTGTACCGTACCGTTTGCCTCCGTTCCTCGACCACGAATCTTGCCGCCTGCCCTGACCTTCCTGCCTGTCCACGACCACGAACCTTGCCGCCTGCCCTGACCTTCCTGCCTGTCCCCGACTACGAGCCTGCCTTACGATTTTGTACCACGCTACACCTCGGCTGCCTCCGCAAACAAATCACGTCAGGGGTAGCAACCTGGTAGACTCCCGCCACAGCAAGTCCATCCCGCTTTGTGGCGGGCTCTGGTGAAAACCAGGACCTACTTAGATTCCGCTCCCTGACGTGGCTTATGCCATCGCTCACGGTGATCCAGAGGATCCACTACTACCGACCGTGACTGTAAGATCCGGCCATGGATCCCGCCAAGGTGCCTCTGCCTGGTAAAGCGGATCTTGCAGTTGTCGTTTCGCAGCAGTCGCAACAGATTGCTCAACAAGCACAGCAGTTGGACCAGCTATCCACCATGCTGCAGCAACTCCTGGTGAATCGACATCAGCCACCATCCTCTCCCGCTGCTCTACCAGCTACTATGGATCCCAAGCTCCGGTTGCCGCTACCGTCGAAGTTTGAAGGGGACTCCAAGCAGTGCCGTGGTTTCATCACCCAGTGCTCCATGCACATAGAACTGATGGCCGACCAGTTCCCCATGGAGCGCACAAAGGTGGCTTTCGTGGTCAGCTTGTTTTCCGGGAAGGCCTTTGTCTGGGCCACACCCCTGTCGGATTGGAACGATCCGGTGACGACAGATCTACAGACCTTTCTCCAGGAGTTCCGCAGCGTTTTCGAGGAACCAGCTCGGGTGTCCTCTGCCGAAACGGCTCTTCTAACACTGTGCCAGGGGGACTCGTCTGTGGGAGTCTACGCGGTGCAGTTCCGCACCTTGGCTTCAGATTTATCCTGGAACGAGGCCGCCTTGTGTGCCACCTTTAAAAGGGGCCTCTCCAGTAGGATTAAGGATGTGTTGGCCGCGAGAGACATCCCGTCCTCCCTCAGCGGGTTAATTCTGTTAGCCACTCGCATTGATGTGCGTTTTGCCGAAAGGCGAGAAGAGCTTCGGCAAGAACGTGAGGTAGCATGGCCACGCCGGTTTCCACGCCTGGCTCCAGTATTCCAGAGGCAGCCTATCCAACTGACACTGATGAACCCATGCAGATCGACCGGGCCCAACCTACCGAGCAAGAATTGGCCCGACGTCGGATGGAGAACTTATGCCTATATTGCGGCAGTCCAGAACATTTTCGGAGGAATTGTCCTCAGCGCCCCAAGTGTCCGGGAAACTCCCGCACCTAGGCTTCGTGGGAGAGGCGTCCCTAGGTGCAAATTCCTCCTCTCCACGCCTGATGATTCTGGTACAGATCAGGACTGAAGCTGGTCTAGTGTTTCAGGTTTTAGCCTTTCTGGACTCCGGATCAGCTGGGAACTTTATTCATTACTCTCTCGTTCGGTGGTATTGCCTTTCAGCAGTCCGCCTGGAAAAACCATTGGTGATCTCCTCAGTCAGCGGAGAGCTCCTAAGTGATGTGATACGGTACACCACCAAGCCGTTGTCTCTTCATGTTGGGGCTCTACATAAGGAGAAAATCATCTTCTACGTGTTGCCTCGCTCCTCCTCGGCGATTCTGCTAGGACTCCCATGGCTGCGACTCCACTCTCCTACGCTAGACTGGACATCAGGAGGTCCCAATTGTTTGAGCCACTGTCTGGTGGCACCTCGCCCGGTGCTTCCCTGCTCTCGCTCCAAGCCCCACGAGCCGTTGCCCGGGTTACCAGCCGAGTATCAAGAATTCGCTGATGTCTTCTCGGAGAAGCAGGCTGAGAGCCTTCCTCCTCATCGCCCATATGATTGCCCGATTGATCTGCTACCAGGTACCACTCCTCCTCGTGGCAGGGTCTACCCCTTGTCTGTGCCCGAAACTCAAGCCATGTCGGAGTATATACGGGAAAATTTACAGAAGGGGTTTATACGAAAATCCTCCTCTCCTGCAGGAGCAGGATTCTTCTTCGTGGAGAAAAAGGACAGATCCTTACGGCCCTGCATCGATTATCGGGGACTAAATAAGATCACGGTGAAGAATCGGTACCCTCTGCCGCTGATCATTGAGCTTTTTGATCGCCTATGCGGCGCACGGATCTTATCCAAGTTGGACTTAAGAGGTGCCTATAATCTGGTCCGCATCCGTAAGGGCGATGAGTGGAAGACGGCTTGTAACACCAGGGATGGGCACTTTGAGTACTTGGTCATGCCGTTTGGCCTGTGTAATGCCCCAGCCATCTTCCAGGAGTTCGGGAGTGACGTCTTCAGAGATCTCCTATATTCCTGTGTGGTGTTGTACTTGGACGACATTCTGGTATATTCGCCTAATCTGGAGACTCACCGTGTCCACATTTGCCAGGTGCTGAGGCGCCTTCGAGCTAACCACCTGTATGCCTAGCTGGGGAAGTGCGTCTTCCATCAAACTAGCCTCCCATTCCTGGGCTACATTATCTCAGACCAAAGCTTGCGGATGGGCCCGGCAAAGTTGTCTGCGGTGTTGCAATGGCCTCGCCCAGTCGGCCTTCGGGCAATACAACGTTTTCTGGGTTTTTGTAATTATTACCGGCAGTTTATCCCACACTTTTCCACGCTGGTGGCTCCTATCGTGGCCCTCACGAAGAAAAACGCTAACCCACGAAGTTGGCCCCCGAGGCCGAGGAAGCATTCGTGAAACTAAAAAACGCTTTTGCCTCTGCTTCTATCTTGTCGAGGCCAGACCCTGTGAAGCCCTTCGTGCTTGAAATAGATGCCTCATCTGTGGGAGTCGGAGTGGTCCTCACGCAAAAGGGGCCCACGGGCAAGACGGTCACTTGTGGCTTCTATTCCAAAACATTCTCTCCGGCGGAAAGGAATTATACTATCGGAGACCGGGAGTTATTAGCCATCAAACTGGCCCTGGAGGAATGGCGCTATTTGCTGGAAGGAGCTCGGCATCCCATCAGTATCTATTCGGATCATAAGAACCTCCAGTACCTCCAGACGGCCCAGCGACTCAATCCGCGCCAAGCTAGGTGGTCGCTCTTCTTTTCCAGGTTTAACTTCCAGATCCACTTCCGTCCCGCAGAAAAGAATCTTAAGGCAGATGCTCTGTCACGTGCCTCCGACGTGATCGGGGAGGAAGTAGTCTCTGAGCACATAATACCCCCTGAGCGTCTTGTCTCTGCAGCTCCTGTCGACCTCCAGAATGTCCCGCTGGGGAAAACATACGTGAGCCCCGCACTCCGAAGAAAAATCCTGAAGTGGGGGCACTGCTCATTGGTGGCCGGACATCCCGGTGCTCGCAAAACCTGTCTTCTTATCACACAATTCTACTGGTGGCCGGACCTCGTTAAGGATGTCAAAGAATTAATCGAGGCCTGTGTCACCTGTGCACATAATAAAACCCCTCGTCACGGCTCCTGTGTCCCCTGCTTATCCCTACCAGTCCCTGGTCGCACGTAGCGATGGATTTTATAACCGATCCCCCCCCCCCCCCTCGTCTGGCAACACCGTGATCTGGGTGGTCACAGATCGGTTCTCGAAAATGGCGCATTTTGTCCCGTTAACAGGTCTACCCTCTGCCCCTCGCCTGGCTGACCTGTTTTTCCACCACATTTTTCATTTGCACGGGTTGCCCCTACAATTCGTCTTGGATCGACGGGTCCAGTTCGTGTCTAAATTCTGGCGGGCCCTTTGTTCACAACTGCAGGTGAAGCTCGATTTCTCCTCGGCTTACCACCCCCAGACGAACGGCCAGGTGATAAGGGTCAACCAGGTCTTAGGAAACTATTTGCACCACTTTGTCTCGGCGCGCCAGAATGACTGGTCCAATCTGCTTCCGTGGGCGGAATTTTCCTACAATTCCCTAGATTCAGAATCTGCAGGCACCTCTCCCTTCTTCATCGTGTTCTGCCTTCATGCAGATTTTGTGCATAAGTTTTGCCTACATGACGAAGACCATACTCACAGCTCAAAGGCGAGACTGAAACTGAACCCAGTAAAGAGGGCACACTCGCCCCTATGCTACTTGGGAAAGGAGCTTTGACGGGGCTTGCAGGCTTGCAGATAGTGGCCACTGTATTAACTAATACCTCATATTTGATATTTTTCCACTATGTCACTTTTTTGCCCAAAAGTACTGGGGAGCAGAGGGTGTCTGTATTTTGTGTTGGACACCCAAAAAGTGCTGGGCAGCCCACCCAATCGAATAGTAATGCCGTAACAGGCTGTAAGCCAGCATGGTGCACCACACATATCTGCATTAATGGCACCCTTTTCTATCGCCTTATCTATATGCAATTATAATACCAGCGACCACCCCCTCATATATTGAAGGTGTGTGAGTGGTTCTCTTATCGGTATTTTTGCATTTGTGCAATCTCCCCATATATTATACTGTGGCTTTTCTGCATACTGTGTGAACAGGTGTCAATGCAATGTGCAGTCTAATTGTTCCCTTAGTGGTGGGGTATGTGAGCTACTGCTCAGCAATTAGCTGCACCTGTTTATCTTTCCCAAGTAGCACAGGGGCCAGTGTTGCCTCTTTACTAGGTTCGGTTTCAGTCTAGCCTTTGAGCTGTGAGTATGGCCTTGTTTCTGTGTTTTTTGAATAATTAAGGTCCCATTTTTTTCTGTGTTTTTTCTACAAGACGAAGACCAGAAATGTGATTCATTGGGACACCAGATTCTCTTTCAGATGGTTCGGAGTAAGCGACACCCGGAATATTGTGTGTAGTATTTGGCTGTTAGAAACAAGACACTGGTTTATGGTGTTTACCCTCCATTGCCTGGCTTCATACATCACGCTCGCTGGGAGAAGACTGGGGAAATAAATAAATAAATGAACTCCAGAGGAACACATCCATTTACTGCAGGGAACAGATGTAAGTGTGACACTTTTCAAGTAAACATTTTCATAAATCACATTATTTATCTGCAAATTAAACATTTTATTGTGCCAGACATTCATTCACACACAGGATACGGCTTGGCACGTTATGAATGAAACTACTTTCCTCATAAGCCTGATGTCGTCTCACTCCCTAGCTAATGGGGGTTCTCATTTTAAAGCCCACATTTTTTTTTTTTTACTTTCGCTCCCGCACTAAAAGTTGGCTCAGGGAGGCTGAAATCTGTAGGGGGTGATAGGAATTGGGCCCTGTGAGATCCTATCCAGAATCCAGGAAATCTACCGAGGCTGCCAAGAATCTTAGGAGGTTTCATGTTTAATTATACGAGCTCTGTTACATAAAGCGCAGAGTGCAAGTCTATAATGGTTTAGTAATTAGAAGAAGGTCGCGTTTTCATAGGTAATAACATCGTTGGGTTATAATATCTAGGAAACCAGAAGAGGACTTGGCTCTGTGTGTTGGAAACGGGGTAAGTTTATTAAGGATCAAGGGTTGGAGTGGCCCAAAGAGGTTTGGATGATCCTCTGGTGGGTCCAAGCTCTGCACAATGACGTACACCTAGAATTTCAGGGTCTAGAAGTACTTAAAGGGGTTGTCTCATGACATTGATTCATCTCACCTCAGTCCTGTTTTCTTGGTTTCATTTTGAATTCAGGGTCGTGTTTACTGGCTTCCACTAGGCTGCAGTAGAAGCCAGGGTCTGTAGCTATAGCAACCAGTGCTGGCAGCCTATCAGGAGAGAATGAACAGGTCTGTAGCCATAGCAACCAGTGCTGGCAGCCTATCAGGAGAGATTGAACAGGTCTGTAGCCATAGCAACCAGTGCTGGCAGCCTATCAGGAGAGATTGAACAGGTCTGTAGCTATAGCAACCAGTGCTGGCAGCCTATCAGGAGAGATCAAACAGGTCTGTAGCTATAGCAACCTGAGGAGCTGATGCAGCCCATACAAGAGGGGATATCTAGGAATAGGTAGGACACTGTTAATGGACACATATTGCAAAGTGACTTCTTTTTGCAAGATCTTTAACATAAAAAGCAGCAATCCCTGTAGTAAGACAAATCCTTTAAAGCGGCCCTGCTTATGATCTATAGAGGGTGGACCCTAGTAAGTTCCTCTAGTGGGCACAAACTCTGAGTGGACTGCAATACCCAGAAAGAGGAGCAAGATTAGAGTTATTTAGTTTAGAGAAAAGACGGCTTCAGGGGGACATGATAAATATGTATAAATGTATCAGGGGTCAATATAGAGATCTCTCCCAAGATTTATTTATACCCAGGATTGTATTAAGAACAAGGGGGCGTCCTCTACATCTAGAGAAAATAAGTTTTCTAAATAGACATAGAAAGGGATTCTTTACTGTAAGAGCAGCGAGACTGTGAAACTCTCTGCCAGAGGAACATGTCATGTGGAATTCACTTACTGAGTTCAAAATGGGTTTGGAGACATTTCTAGATGTAATAATATAACAAGTTATAGTGACCGGGATTCTGGAGAAGGGTCTGGATTAGAGATGGGCGAATTTCTCAAAAATTCGGTTCGGTCACTTCGCCGAATTTTCCGACAAAAATAAATTCGGTCCGAATTACTTCGGCACGAATCCCCGTTAAAAAGAGCTATTTCCAGGCTGCACAGAGCTGCAGGGTGCTGTAGAACGTTGTGCCATGCTTAAATTGAAAGGGGAGTTGGTTTGGTCTTCATACAATGTTGGTTTTAGTATGACACGCACATGACTGTCGCCGCTCTTAGAATCGCTTCCTATAAAATTCCCTGGGCACTTAAGAGGGCAAAAACGACCAAAAAATCAAGCGGGAATGTAGCCTGATAAAGTCTGCCAGCGACAGCTGGAAAAAAACAAGCTGAGGGCTAAAGGTTGGCAACATCAGTGACAGAGTGTGGAGGTGAGGGGCGGCAGCCACAGCAGCATGAGGTCAGGCAGTGGCACAATGACATTCTGGAGGTGGCAAAACACGAGGAAGCCACAGAATGGCACAATGATGAGAGCGGGAGGTCCACGGCTGCAGCAGCATGAGGTCAGGCAGTGGCACATGACATTCTGGAGGGCGGCAAAACGTATTAGGCCACAGAGTGGACAATCACACAGTGTGGAGGTCACGGCGGCAGCAGCATGAGGTCAGGCAGTGGCACAATGACATTCTGAGGGGTCCTAAACAGTATTGGGCCCACAGAGTGGCACAATCACACAGTGTGGAGGTCACGACAGCAGCAGCATGAGATCAGGCAGTGGCACAATGACGTTTGGAGGGTGGCAAAACAGGAGGAAGCCACAGAGTGGCACAATGACTGAGAGCGGAGGTCACGGCCGGCAGCGGCATGAGGTCAGGCAGTGGCACAAGACACAGTGTGGAGGGCACGGCCCAGCAGCCACAGCAGCAGCTTGAGGTCAGACAGTGGCACAAGGGACACAGTGTGGATGTCACGGCAAAGACAGCAGCAGCAGCATGAGGTTATAGAGTGGCAAATGACAGAGGTTGAGGTGGGTGGCAATACCAGTCCCTGGTAAAAAATGGTGGTAGGCAGATGGAGAAATGACAGCAGATGTGTGGCATCGGGGTGGGTGGCGGCATCAGAATAGTGGCTGAGGCAGGTAGTTTGAACCCACTGACGTTTAAGGCCCATTGGTGTGTGGAAATCCGGCTGATCCACGCCTGATTCATCTTGACAAAGGCCCGGTCGTTGATAAATTCCCGTGGACAAAGCGGGTTCTCCTTGGTTAAACGATGGCCCCCGCCGCCCCTGAACACCCGCTCTGAGGCACACAAATGGCCGGGCAGGACAGCTTCTCCACTGCAAACTCGGCAAGTTGCGGCCACACACCAAAGTTTGGTGCCCAGTAGTCCAGGGATCTTCTAACGGGGGTAGGCAGAGTGTTGCCAAGTAGGCCCACCACCTGTTGTTTCAGGGACTGCTCCAGGTCCTGCTGCTGCTGCTGGCAACTGCCCTCCTCATAGGCGGGTGAAGGAAGCTGCTCATCAGTGACTCCAGGTTAGGTTATACTAATGGAGCTGGTACTGCTCCTACCCCCCCCTTCCCCCAGCAGCCGCGGCAGTATTCGTGAGCCTGAGAACCCCGGTCAGACCTGTCAGAGGAGGGACGAGGGCCGCACATAGGCAGCAGCCAACTGACTACGGAGGATTTCCCTGTAGTATTTGAGTTTGTCTTCCCTCTCAATAGCTGGAAAAAGGCTCCCATTTTGGGACCGGTAGCGAGGGTCCAATAGGGTGGGAACCAGAAGTCATCCCTCTGCGGATGCTGACTATTCGGCGGGTCACTAGCAGGCAAATAAGCATGCTGCGGGCCCATCTGCACAAGTGATCCGAGGGGCCCCCTGCCTCCATTTCCACTGTTTCCTTGCCCGGTGCTTGGGGTCATCTGCCTCGTCTTCCTCATCTCCATCCACCTCCCCCAGCTGCTCCTGTTCTCCTCTCTTGTCACCTGGGTGAAAATCCACTCATTTCACCAGACAATGCTTTGCTCCAATGTCCCCCTCCTCCTCCTCCATTTCCAGTCCCCACCGGATCATTTTGGCCACGAGATGTAGTCGCCACATCTTCCAGCCCCCTGCCCAGACAGTTTTTTTCAGATCTGTTCCAGGACATGAAGCAGTGGAATGATGTTATTCATCCCGTAGTCCTGGGGGACTGACAAAAAAACGTGGCCTCCTCGAAGGGCCCTCAACAAACAGAAGGTGTCACGCAATGAGCTGCCACTGGCTGACATCAAAGTTACACGGGGGAGTATTTTCTGTCTGCCTGGATCATCAAAAATGTTAATGGTCTTTCTCTGTTCATACAGTCGGTCCAACATGTTGCAGGCTGGTTTCCCAAGCGGGTGGAACATCGCATATCGAGTGTGTTGGGGGAGGCCGTTCTGCCGCTGTAGCTCGAGGAGGGTGTTCCTGGCTTTGTACGAATGTATAAAGTGCCATGCACAGTTTCCTGGCCATTTTCAGAATTTTTCTGAGATCGGGGGGAAGACTTCGGGAAACCCTTTTTCACAACAGATTGAACACGTGCGCCATGCGGGGCACAGGACCATCCCTCCTCGGTGCAGGTGGACACCATGTTCCTCCATTGCCCGTTCACCATGGTTACGATTTGCAGTTGGCGCGGAGAAAGCCACACATCGATTTCTTGCTGCATGACGCGGAGCAGTTCCTCCCCTGTATGACTTTGTTTTGCCGAGGCAAGCCAGGTGTAGAAAATGCATGACACCGCTGTGCCCTACACATGTGGTATGATGGAGCAGTTACTTGTGGGGCTGAGATGGTGGTGGTTTGGGGGAGGAGGAGGAGGCAGACATTGGTGCAGGAGCCGCATTTTACAACGTGGAGGAGAAATCGGCGTCTCCTGTCCAAGTTGTTGGTGTGCCTTGGCTGGAAGCACATTCACCCAGTGGCCGTTTAAAAGGACATGTACTGGCCCTGACCGTAGTTACAGCTCCAGACGTCCCCCTCTGCCGTGCACCTTGGAACAAACCGATAAGCTCAGACTGGCCCCCCTTCTGTTCTCATTTTTTATGAAGTGCTTGGTACTGCCTTTTTGGAAAAGAAAATTACGGCTTGGAACTCTCCATCTCGGCTCGGCACAAGCCATTAGTTCTCTGAATGGTGCAGAGTCCACATTTGGAAAGGGAGGGACTGCAGTATCAACAACTTGGACAGGAGCACGGTCAGCTGCTGCACCTTAGGATGGTTGGCGCATACTGTTGTCTCTTTGCAATCGCTCGCTGAATGATGCTGGCGCCATGAGTAGCGAGGAGCAGGAGCATCTGGACCTGGAGATGATGTCAAAGAGAAACAGCTCCCTTCTGCAGAGGTGGTGGAGCCTTGACTGGCTGAAATGGCATTCGTGCCACTGGGGGGGCTGCTGCTGTGCTGCTGGTTGTGGCAGCGCAGGATGGACCACCACATCTGAGCCACGTTTTTTCCCAGGCCCCCAGTTGGTGACGCTGCATGTGTTGACGCAGGGCCGTGGTGCCAACGTTTTGCTCCCTGGCCACGCTTCACTTTCTGCCCACAAAAAATTCTACATAAAACCCATATTCGGCTCCTCGGTGTCTTAGCAAAGAACTTTCCACACCGCCGAGTATCGGATTTTTTCTGCCAACGCTCCGCACTGAGTGACTTACTGCCGCCGCTTTCCTCGCTGAGCCCCTGTGCCGCTACTTTTTTGGACCTGCGAAGCGGGTTTTTTACCCCGTGGCCGCTTGGCTCCCACCTCACTGCTGCTATCTGCTGACTCACGGCCACACGACCCACTTTCTGGCTGCGCTGCTGCCTGACGCGCAAGCTGACGCCCTCTTCTCCTGCGATGATGAAGCCTTGCCCCACCCGGTCCCAAGTGCGGTCGGCTTCATTTATCATCTATTTGTGTTTCATCGTCACTGCTGTCCTCATCACCGGTCTTGGTATGCAGAGGCTGACCTCTCACAACATGACCTCCCATGCCTCTCCACATCATTTCTTTTCGCCTACTGCAAGAAGCAGGCGTTTTTGGCCCCATTTCTTCGCTGCCAAGTAGCTGCTGACTGCCCCCTCAAATTGTTCATCCTCGCTATATAGTGGGCCCGACCAGACACATAGTAGATCCCTGGTGAGGGAAACCGGATGGGACGAGGCGGGCTGAGGACCGGTGTGGGCCGCTGACGCGCGCCCGGGCCTTGCCAGCTCAGTGTTGTGTGTGGGGTTCCCACCGACTCTTGGGTGGGGTTGTCCGATGTGAGCTGGGGGGAGGAGGATGTCCTAGTCAACCAATCAAGAAACCCTGGGTTGTGAACAAACAACGGCCGCTTGATGACAGCGGCAGTTGTGGCCTCACCGAGTGACCCCTGCTGCGACGTCCCCTTGCTGTGTACGACCTGGGCCTGTTCCAGGGAATGTTTGTGCCTCCTGCCACTCGCAGGTGAAGAGCCTGCCATCTCTCTGTCTGACTACTGTTTGTTCTAAAATGAACAGACACTGTTTGATGATGATATCTGTATATGATAAATATACACTGTTTTTGACTCCCAAAAGAACCCAGTAACAAGTTGGGTAACCCTTGGAATATAAATTGCGCTCCACAAATGGCCAGGAAAAATTTACTTGTAGTGTCGTTTAAAAACACTGTGTGTTTTACTAAATGTAAAAGCAAAAACAGGCTTAAATTAACCTTCGGCATGAATTAGGCTACAGGAAAAATGTATATATTTTGGTTGAAAAAGCGGTTATTTTTGTCGCACACCAGCAAAACACCGCTAATTAACCCCCTGGATGTAAATTGCGCCAACGAATTGAGCCGCACAAACTAGTAGCTTTTTTAGCGTGTTTACAATTGCGTGTTTTCTACGCCACAAAAAAAGACATACATTTGTAATTAACCTTTGCTTGTGAATTAGGCTAAAGGAAAAATGTATATATTTTGGAGTTTAAAAAGACGGTTTATTTTTGTCAGCACACCATCAAAACAAACGCTTAAATTTAAACCCCTGGATGTAAATTGCGCAATAGAATGAGCAGCCAAAAATGAAGTGGTATTTGTATTGTAAAAACGCTGTTTCTTTAAATGAATACAACAGGAACTGGCCTTAGATCCCACTTGGATATTTAATGTATTTTGCAGCTGCAGTGGACGCACACTGGATTTCAGATCCAATACCCCAAAAAATTAGAAATAGACATTAAAAGAACAGTCTCTGAGACAAGCTGAGGACACCCCACAGAAATGCTGTATAAAAATCAATTCTTCAGTAAGAGCTATCAGCCGCGGCAGCACCTTCCTGTATGAGCACAGTGAGAGGAGTGTGAGCTCCCGCGTCGCGCCGGACTTATATAGTGGCGGGGACGTCACAGAATCCCGCCGGTCTCTGATTGGCTTCATCTCTGCACATGTCATGCAGGCTATGCCCTTCTTCCTCCCAGAGTGCTTTGCCCCATGTAGAGTCATGTGATCGCTGCCTTTTTATCAATCAAAAGCACACTTCGTTCACCCGAAGTACCCCAAAGTTCGACTTCGTTCAGAACCAAAGTTTTCCTGAAATTCTAAACGAATTCCACTTTGTTAGAATCAATTCGCCCATCTCTAGTCTGGATACATTTCTAGATGTAATATAACAAGTTATAGTGACCGGGATTCTGGAGAAGGGTCTGGATACATTTCTAGATGTAATATAACAAGTTATAGTGACCGGGATTCTGGAGAAGGGTCTGGATACATTTCTAGATGTAATATAACAAGTTATAGTGACCGGGATTCTGGAGAAGGGTCTGGAGACATTTCTAGATGTAATATAACAAGTTATAGTGACCGGGATTCTGGAGAAGGGTCTGGATACATTTCTAGATGTAATAATAGAACAAGTTATAGTGACTGGGATTCTGGAGAAGGGTCTGGATACATTTCTAGATGTAATAATATAACAAGTTATAGTGACCAGGATTCTGGAGAAGGGTCTGGATACAGTTCTAGATGTAAAAATATAACAAGTTATAGTGACTGGGATTCTGGAGAATGGTCTGGGTACATTTCTAGATGTAAAAATATAACAAGTTATAGTAACCAGGATTCTGGAGAATGGTCTGGGTACATTTCTAGATGTAAAAATATAACAAGTTATAGTGACCAGGATTCTGGAGAAGGGTCTGGATACATTTCTAGATGTAATAATATAACAAGTTATAGTGACCGGGATTCTGGGGAAGGGTCTGGATACATTTCTAGATGTAATAATATAACAAGTTATAGTGACCAGGATTCTGGAGAAGGGTCTGGATACATTTCTAGATGTAATAATATAACAAGTTATAGTGACCAGGATTCTGGGGAAGGGTCTGGATACATTTCTAGATGTAATAATATAACAAGTTATAGTGACAGGGATTCTGGGGAAGGGTCTGGATACATTTCTAGATGTAATAATATAACAAGTTATAGTGACCAGGATTCTGGAGAAGGGTCTGGATACATTTCTAGATGTAATAATATAACAAGTTATAGTGACCAGGATTCTGGAGAAGGGTCTGGATACATTTCTAGATGTAATAATATAACAAGTTATAGTGACCAGGATTCTGGAGAAGGGTCTGGATACATTTCTAGATGTAATAATATAACAAGTTATAGTGACGGGATTCTGGAGAAGGGTCTGGATACATTCTACCTAATTTTTTTTGCCTTTCTCTGGATCAACACTGTAGCAAAATAGGCTGAACTGAATGGATGTCTGTCATGTTTAGCTTTACAAACTATGTAACTATGAAACTCTATATGTAAGCAAGTGCTGTGCAGATTGCCCCAATTTTCACCCAAAGGTCTAAGGGTCTCAAAGGAGGGAATGTAATTTCTAAAAAAAATTCTGGTAGTGTTTCCAATCTCATTAAGTAACAGCCATGTCCCCTTGTGCGTATTTCCCTGGCACTTCAGACACCCCCCTTCAGTTGGGGTTTCATTGCCCAGGCCGAGCTCAGAAGAAGATGCAGCTTCAATTCTAGGGGAAAAAGAGTGTTAGGAAAAAATAGCTAAGCCAGCGTTGTTTTGTTGTTTTCCTTTCGGTGCTGGCCATTGATACTGGACCCTACCGATCATATAGTAATAACATATCCTAGCATTAACCATCACTTTCTGAGATGTGGATTCCTTTTTCAGTCTTCAAATTATTTTTGCTCTTTGCTCCAATTATCTCTAATCAGAGTCCATGTTGCAATTCTTATGTCTTGCATATCTAAATTGGCAAATTTGAGGGCCACATTAGGGATCTACCATAGAAACCATATTGGGAAGACAGGACGTGGATTAGCCTGACTGATTGCAAACTCCATTGCTTAAAAAGTGAAAACCCTTGAAAAAAATCCCTGCCTAATTTGAAAATCCTCTCCCCTCTCCAATCTGTCCTGAATGCAGCAGCCAGGCTTGTCTTTCTTTCCAGCCGCTATACTGATGCCTCTACCCTGTGTTAGTCTCTGCACTGGCTGCCTATTCAGTACAGAATGCAACATAAACTCATCACTCTCACACATAAGGCTCTCCACAGTGCTGCACCCCCATACATCTCCTCCCTTATCTCTGTCTACCACCCTACCCGCTCTCTCCGCTCTGCTACTGATCTAAGACTACACACCTCACTCATCCGAACCTCCCATGCCCGTCTCCAAGATTTTCCACATATTGCACCAGTTCTCTGGAACATGTTACCCCATATGATCAGGCACACTCACAACCCTCACAGTTTTAAGTGCGCTCTGAAAACTCATCTTCTTAGACAAGCGACCAAGATCCCTAATTGTTAACCCCCCAAATTCTGTCACAGTTTCATCACGTCCTGCACTTTGGCACCCACAGGCACTTATCTGTATATAGATGTATGGTTGGGATGGCAGGTTCATCCACTTTTTATGTATACTACCCCATATTTATGTAACATGGCTGGTCCATTGTAAACCAAGCACTTGTCAGCCTTTGTTTCACCCATACACCCTAATAGATTGTAAGCTCTTGCGGGAAGGGCCCTCACACCTTGTGTCTCATTTGTCAGTAGCTTTTTTATAATGTAATGTCTGGTTTGTCTGTGCTTATTCCCTCTATATTGTAAAGTGCTGCGGAATATGTTGGCGCTATATAAATAAAGATTATTATTAGTATTATTATAACATGTCCTAACGAAGGTTCTCCAACAAGATTGAAAATAAAGCTCACTTGTATCGATACTGCACAGCTCCGTCTTCTATAATAATTCTCACAAATATTATTTTTGGGATTTTCAGGAAATAAAATTGAGAAGCTTTTGCCAAGTGAGCACAGAAATGTTCATCTGGAACATTAGGAGTCTTGTCAATGATGAACAGATGTTGGATCTTGTACCAAGATACCAAAGTCCTTGTCTTCACATGGCTTCCATCTGAAAGACTCTATTCATCGGGGAGGAGCTCCGAGGATTCTCTTTACAAAGCAGAGGTGGTGTTTACCCCAGTTGCCATGTAATGGAATACAGTATATTGTAATACTGGGACGATGCAATTTACTTTAAAATTTGAAGGGGTTTCCTGGTTCTGTGTAAGGAAATTCCAAGTTACTAAAGTGTGATCTCAGGACTCTCATTTATTACCCAGAGAGGAAAGTGGCTGCAAAAAGCAGGTCATTTTCCATTACCTTTAGAATCCAGCCAATCACATTGTATTATGTGGTCCATGAGAGATTATCCACATTGAGCAGAGATGGAGAAGGTCAAACATAGAAAGATCGGCTCTCCATTTTCCCTGGAGGATACAGCCAGCACTGGGACAAGGCTGTGGTGCCAACTTATGGAGTGGATGCCATCTTGGACTCAGAGCTTTCGCACCTCCACACCGCTCTATTCAGCTACTCACAGGTGGTGGCACAGCTCCAACACCTCTATCCAGGCTCAAAAACCACCTTCCCAGGCGCCTCCAACCTCCATATTGTTGATTTGGCCCTCAGTGAAAATGAGTTTGACATTAGTTTGACACAGGGGTGTAGCTACTGGGGTAGCAGACACAGCAGCTGCTCCGGGGCCCGAGCCCCAGGGCAGCAGCGAACATGTCTGCTACCCTGGTAGTTCGGCTCCTGCGCCCGCCGGCAGTGAACTTACTAGTTCACTGCCGGCGGACGTGGAGCTGTGGGGCCCGGCGCTTCCTACCTCTGAACGCCCGGGCCCTCTGGCCCGAGCGCTCAACAGCAGGACTGGCCGGTATTAGCAGAGAGGCGGCTCCGCCCTGAATCAGCCTGCACCGGCCCCCCGTGCGACGTGGGGCGCGATGACATCACATAAACGTGTGGCCCCCCCCGAGCAAGCATCCCAGGAGCAAAGTGGAGGGAGCGAGAGACAATAAGAAGGCTTTTTATTTTTTTTTTTATTAAAAGAAGCCCCCTGCCCCTAATATTGGCCCATATAGCCCCGCCTGCCCATATACTGGCCCCATAGCCCTGCTGCTATATCTAGCCCCCCATAGCCCTGCCTTCCTATTCTAGCCCCTATAGCCCCCCCACAGCCCGGCCTTCTTATATATATGACCCCTATAGCCCAGCCTGCCTATATTTGCCTTTTAGCCCTGCCCGTCTATATATCCCCCATAGCCCCCAAAGCCTGCTACCATATATGCCCCTATAGCCCTGTTGCCAATTTTTAGATCTCAATGCAATGCCTGTCTATTATAGGCCCCAAAAGCCAAAATAGCCCACCTGCCTGTTTAGGCCCCCATAACCTAAAAACCTTTTGCCCCTATGGGGCCCCAATTTTGCCCAAACCCCATGCCCGCTCCTGTAGGGGCCCCATGCCTACCCTAAAACCCTGCCCCTCTTATGGGGGGCCCCATAGCTACCCAATTCTGCCCTTTTATTGGGGCCTATAGTACCAAAAATCTGCCCCCTTTTTGGGCACTATAAATCTACCCAAAAAACCCGCTTGACTGCCTATATGGGCCTAAGCTCCCCAAACCTTTTCCCGCCTAAAGGACCCCATTGCCGGGGGGGGGGGGGGGGGGCAGGGCGGGGAAAAATGAGGTTTTAAATATTTGTGTCTAAAATCCAGGGACAATGGCGGGAGAATCACATGGTGGTCCCGAAACCCCAATGCGAACAAAGGGGAAAATTCAAAAGACTCGCAGAGGAGTACCCCTGAGTCACAAGAAGTAACTTACTTTAATCCCCTATGTTGCACGGGTATACAGGTGTCACACAAAGGTAAAAATTTTGGGGGTTTTATACAGTTTTGCACAGGGTGGACACTGGTGTCTACCACTATATGGCACCTGTTGGGGGTAAAATACAGTCGCAGAGCCCGTGTACACGGTGTCTAACTATTGTCCCATGTATGGAGGGAATTTTAAAAGTCTGCAGGCCGGTACATGGCATCTACCACTATATAGTCACGTTGGAGGTTTAAGTCTGCGAGCCTTTTCCCCTGGGGTTACCACTATAGGTCCGTATGGAGGTATATACATCGCAGAGGCTTGACATGGTACCTACCACTATATGGTCCCCTGTAGGGAGGTAATATACAGTCTGCAGAGGGCCGTGTACACTGGTAATACCCTTAGGGCCCCCCCCCCCCCCGTATGGGGTAATATACATCTGCGAGCCTGGTACACTGGTGTCTACATATATGTCCTGTATGGAGGTAATATACAGTCTGCGAGAGCCTGTGTACACTGGTGTCTACCACTATATGGTCACTGTATGGAGGTATATACAGTCTGCAGAGGCTCTGTGTACATGGTGTCTACCACTTTATGGTCACTGTATGGAGGTAATATTTACAGTCTGCAGAGCCTGTGTACACTAGTGCCTACCACTTATGGTCACTGTATGGAGGGTAAGTTATACAGTCTGCAGAGCCTGTGTGCACATATATGGTCACTGTATGGAGGTAATATACAGTCTGGCAGAGCCTGTGTAACTGGTGACTACCACTATCTGGTCACTGTATGGTAGGTAATATTACAGTTGTTGAGCCTGTGTTCACTGGTGACTACCACTATATGGTCACTGTATGGCGGTAATATACAGTCTGCAGGCCTGTGTACACTGGGTGCACTACCGCTATATGGTCAATTGTATGGAGGTAATATACAGTCTGCAGAGCTGTGTACACTGGTGCCTACCAATATATGGTCACTGTATGGAGGTAATTACATGTCTGCAGAACCTGTTCGTGCACTGGTGTCTACCATTTATGTCTACTGTATGGAGGTAATATACAGTTATGCAGAGCTGTGTACCACTGGTGTCTACCATTATATGGTCACTGTTACAGGAGGTAAATTTACAGTCAGCAGAGACTGAGTACACTGGTGTCTAAACTATATGGTCAATCTATGGACGGTAATATTACATGTTGCAGGTGCCTGTGTACACTGGTGTCCACCACTATGATGGAGTCACTGTATGGAAGTAATATACAGTCCTGTCCAGAGTCTGTGTACACTGGTTCATGTCTACTCTATATGTCACCTGTATGGTGTTTAATATACAGTTGCAGAGTCCTGTGTATATGCTGTCTACCACTATATGGTCACTGTTATGGTGGTTATATACAGTCTGCAGAGCCTGTGTTACCATGGTGTCTACCACTATATGGTCCTATATTATTACTTATATTATTATATTAGGACAGTTTGGTCTTTGTGTACTGATCAGTATAGTGTAGGGTATTATTCAGTCACTATGTGGTGGTAATTTGTGGTCGTGGTTCTGGCGGTATAATCAGGGTACTTATGTAATAGTGTTTTTGTAATGTTGGTTTTGGTATAGTGGGATTGATTGGTTGCAGTATGAGGGTGTGTTATGTATGGGTGAGGTAATTTGCCCTCTTGTATTATTCTACTTATCTAACAGCATGTTCCTGGTACATGGTCTTGGTAAGGGAGGGGGGGCCCCACCAAAAGTTTGCTATGGGGCCCTGGCTTCTCTAGTTACGCCCCTGACACACACATATATATACAGACACACACATATATACATATACACTCATACACATATATATATATATACATATACACACATATATACATATACACACACAGATATATATATACATATACACACATATATACATATACACACATTATTAAATATATATATATATACTTTATTATATATATATATATATACACACACTCCATTTATACATATTACCACTCATAATATACCATACACATATATATACACACCCACATATATATATATATACATACACACATATATACATATACACACACATATATACATATACACACACACACATATATATAAAGACACATACACACACACGCATATATATATAAATACACACAACATATAGTATTATAGTTTATATATTAAAGACACATAAATACACACATTATATTATATATATATGACACATATACACAAGAATATATAGATCACACACATATATACACACAAACAATAAATACACACACACATACACAATCGCATAGTATATGATTAATTTACACACACACATATTTTACCAGGACACATAATACACACCACACATATATATATACGGACACATATACTGAAACCACACACCACACATAATGACACATGTATATATATACACAACCACACACTCACACACCATATATATATATTTTTTATACTATTTTATTTATATGACCACATATTTGTTACATATACATACACACATATAGACAGACATATACATACACACATATAGACAGACATATACATACACACATATAGACAGACATATACATACACACATATATATAATGAGTGCAGTTCACATTCCTGTTGTTTGACCTTCCCTATACTGTCTAGCCCTGGTCTCCACAGTGCGGCTCCTCACTCACTTGGGACCTGCAGGGTGTGGGCCTCTGTTGGAGCTGCTGCAGATGATCCGGGAGCACGGTCGGGAGGCAGCCTGTCCCTCACTGTCCGGCAGTGTGAGGCTGACCTCCCTGACGCTGCCAGACCTTGTGCTGATGGTGGCTGCAGCGCTCTTCACTGTGTTACAAGTAGCACCGTACCCCCTTCTCCCTCCCTCATGAGCACCCAGGCGGTCACCCTTCCTCACTCCCTCCCTACCCGTATTTAGGAACGGCCAAGTGCGGGAGCATTTGAATCAGTGAGGCCCCACCCACAGGGCGGGACTCATTGATTTAATTTGTTGATGACTTGCCCGCTGCCTGAGGAAGGAGGGGGGCCCGGTTGCGCTGAAGAAGTTAATCACATGTATGGAAAGCTGCGGTGCGCAGCATCGTGACTCGCAGCGCGGGCCCCCCTGCCTGTGGCCTATCCTCTCTACCATTACTGTGAAGCAAGGGGCTGGTACCTGCCGGCGGTAGTGGGCCACCCCTGCTTCACAATCTGGCCAGGCCCCGTAAGGGAGTACTGCCTGTACCCCCCTAACGGCGGCCATGCACCAGTATAACACATGGCAAGAGTCGTGCACACAAATGCAGAAATACCCAATTTAAGACAACATTCTCCCCAGCCGATATGTAGAGGTGGGGGGCGGATTGCTGGGTTTTTATTATTGACCTTGATTAAGGCGATAAATTAGGTCTGCCCACCTAATTAGCCAGAACCCCCCTGTAAGGTAGGTTCAGATCATGGGAGCGACGGCCCGGCTCGCCCGCACTCTCCCCCCGCCCCGCCCTCCGGAAAGTCTCCCATCCCCCCCCGAGCGACGGCGGTAGCTCGGGGGCAGACATGGAGCGGCGGCGGCTCGGGGGCAGACATGGAGCGGCGGAGGTCCGGGGTCAGACATGGAGCGGCGGCGGCTCGGGGGCAGACATGGAGCGGCGGAGATCCGGGGGCAGACAGAGCGACGGTGGCTCGGGGGCAGACATGAAGAGGCAGCGGCTCGGGGGCAGACATGGAGCGGCGGAGATCCGGGGGCAGAGATGGAGCGACGGTGGCTTGGGGGCAGACATGGAGCGGCAGTGGCTCGGGGGCAGACATGGAGCGGCGGCGGCTCGGGGGAGGGACATGAGCGGCGGTGGCTCTTGGGGCAGACATGGAGGCGGCCGGTGGCTGGGGGCAGTCCACGAGCGACGGTGGCTGGGGGGGAGGGAGACAGAGCATACGGTGGCTCAGGGGGCAGAAAGACACATGGAGCGGCGGAGGTCCAGGGGCAGATATGGAGCGGCGGTGGTTCGGGGGCAGATATGGAGCGGCGGTGGTCCAAGGGCAGACATGGGGCGACGGTGGCTCGGGGGCAGACATGGAGCGACGGTGGCGGCTCGGGGGCAGACATAGAGCGATGGTGGCGGCTTGGGGGCAGACATTGAGCGGCGGCGGTGGCTCGGGGGCAGACGTGGAGCGGCGGCGGCTCGGGGGTAGACATGGAGCGGCGGTGGCTCGGGGGCAGACATGGAGCGGCGGTGGCTCGGGGGCAGACATGGAGTGGCGCCGGCTCGGGGGCAGACATGGAGTGGCCCGGGGGCCGGGGCAGACATGGGGCGGCGGGTCGGGGGCAGCATTTGGGGCGGCGGGCTCGGGGGCAACATGGAGCGGCGGGCCGGGGCAGACATGGGGGCGGCGGGGTCCCGGGGGGAGACATGGGGGCGGCGGGGCTCGGGGGGCAGACATGGAGGGGGGGGCGGAGGGGGCCGGGGGGGAGAAATGGAGCGGCAGCGGGGGTCGGGGGGCAGACATGGAGCGGCGGAGGTCCGGGGGCAGACATGGAGCGGCGGGGTGGTGGGGAGCATGGGGCGGCGGGGTGGGGGCAGACATGGAGCGGCGGGTCCCGGGGGCAACATGGAGCGGCGGGGTCGGGGCGAAATGGAGCGGCGGGGCTCGGGGGAGAATGAAACGGCGGGGTTTGGGGGGGAGACTGGGGCGGCGGGGGGCTCGGGGCAGACAGGGTGGCGCCGGCTCGGGGGGAGCAGGAGTGGCGCCGGGGCCCGGGGCCGGGGTGGCGGACCCGGGGGGAGAAAACTCAAGCAATTTGCCTATAACCCCCGATCCCTTATCCCCAGAGGGAGATACAGCCACCATCCCCCGCCCCCGCCACAGTTCCCCTCACCAGCCCCCCACCCCGCGCCCCCCGTCCCCGCCCCCCCTCAACCCCGCCCCCGTCACCCCCCCCCCGCACGCCCCCCGTCGCGCCCCCCGAAAGCGCCCCCCCCCCCAGTCACCCCCCCCCTCCCCCGCCCACACCCCCCCCCATCACCGCCCCCCCATACTTTTCTGTCCCCACATGGGCGAATAAAGGGTGTAACTGGCGGTGGATGATAGTACGGGAGACTTTCCCTACCTTCGAACCCAAATGTGGAGCAGACGGACCAAGAGGCTAGGTTTGTAGATATAGTAACACAGTGTATGGGAAAAAGAATGTGGTTTTTTTACCTTGGATACAGAATGATCACTGATAGAACTGGGTTATCCCCCGTAGTTATAAACCTTTGGGGCAGTTTTTTGCTGTGCTGCCTGTAGTTTTGTGCACTGCGTGTTTTCTGTTTTGTCAGTTGCTGGTCAGAAATTGATGCTTTTTGCTACCCCAAAAATGGTGCTCCAGTCACATTAGGATGAAAAACAGGAAGTGACCAGAAGGCTAAAAAAAACCACACTCCCTTGGAGAAAAAAATTTGAACAAAGACAGGGGAGCATATGTAAATTGGTCAGCGATGGAAGCACAGCAAAAAAACATAATAAAGAAGGATGGAGAAAAAGAGCAATAATATAAACAGTTGAATAGCAATACCTAAACTGAGGAGAAAAGCACATCCCCTCTAAATTTCCCCTAGGGGGATTTACAAAAATAA
>JAODAL010023022.1:0-63533 GCA_025379985.1 Phyllomedusa bahiana
TGTGGAGATAGATTCATGTATATGCACTGGACTTCGATCCAATACACCAAAAAAATAGAAATAGAACATTAAAAGAAGCGTCTTGAGAAAAGCTGAGACACCCACAAAAATCGCTGTAAAAAACTTTCTTAGTAACAATCACCCGGGGCAGCCCTTCCTATCAGTACAGTGGGAGCGGTAGGCCCAGCGTCGCCCCCGGACTTATTTGTGGGTGACGCAAAATCCCCCCGGTCTCTGATTGGCTTCATCTGGGGCCACATGTCATGCAGGCTATGCCCTTCTTCCTCCCAGAGTGTTTTGCCCCATGTAGCCCCTGTGCTCGCACCCATTTTAAAATAAAAAAGCACACTTCGTTCCCCCGAAGAAACCCAAACTTCGACTTCGTTCAGATCCAAGTTTTTCCGAAATTCAAAACGAATTCCACTTCGTTAGAATCGATTTGCCCATCTCTAGTTATTATCTATAGATAAAAAAAAGTATTGGAAAGGCCTTTGGTCTTGAGCCTTATCAACAGGCTTACACTTCTTGTTCTCTACACTTCACTTCTCAGCAACTATCTTATCATTACAGATAGGAATACAATAAAAGGTTCACTTCACCCCCCGGCCCTTTATTAGGTAACCCCTGTCCAATGTCGTTAACACTTAATTTGTAATCACCCAATCACATGGCGGCCTCAGTCATTTAGGCTGTAGACAGGTAAAGGGGACAATCTCCTGCAGTTCAAACCGAGCATCGTAGGGGAAAAAGGTGATTTGAATGCCTTTGAACGTGGCATGGTTTTTGGTGCCAAAAGGGCGGTCGAGTTTTCAAACTGCTGATCTCCGGGGTTTTTCCGCACACCCTCCGGGTTTAAGAGAAGGGGCCGAAAAAGAAAAAAACCAGTAGCGGCAGTCCTGGGGGCGGAAAATCCCTTGTTGTGCCAGAGGAAAAAGGGAGAATGGGCAGACTTTCGAGCTGAAGAAAGGCAACAGTGACTAAATAGCCACCCCTTCAACCCAAGGTAGGCGAAACATCTCTGAAAAGACAGTACGGCGAAATTTTTAGGGAGAGGGCTACGCAGAGAAGACCCCCACCCGGGGGCCACCCTTTTCACTAAGAAAAAAACGGGCCAATTTGCCCAAACTCACGAAAAAGGAAGAGAAATTGGAAAAAACGTTTTCCCGGTCTGATGAGTCTGGGTTTCTGCGCGCATTCGGATGGTAGGGTCAGAATTTTGGGCCCAACACATGAAAGCATGGACCATCCTGCCCTTTTACAACGGTTCAGGCTGTGCTGGTGGGTCTGGTGTGGGGGAAAATTTTCTTGGCCCCCCTTTTGGGGGCCCCCGGTACCAAATTTAGCCCTTGCAACACCTTGTTGAAACATGCCACGAAGAATTGAGGGGTTCTGAAGGCAAAAGGGGGGCCAACCCGTTACTACTGGTGTACCTAATAAAGTGGCCGGTGAGTGTATATAGTTAACGATGGATCACAAAATTTACAAAAGGTGATGGTCACAGCTCACCTTCTATGCCAATCTGCACAATAACTTTCGCCAAAATCACACAGCAATTAACAGAGCAGAGAAGCTGGTCAAGCACAATGGTTGCTGCACAATCATGTACAAAAAAAAAATAAAAAAAAATCGTAACTAAAGAGAATAGGGAGTGGACACCACGATAATGGGGGAAAAATTTATTTCATTTTTTTTTATTTCCTGCCTTTTAACCCCTTTTTATCATCATTGTACTGATGTACCCTGGGCCGATGATGAAAAATGTCACTGTGGAAAGGTCTTAGTGCTGCCCCAAAGTTAAGCTCATGCTTATGAATATGAACTGCAACACTTTCTGGCACGAGAGCTACATAAATGTATCATATCATCTGACCTGGCATAGACACACCCCCTGTGATGGCCAACAAAAATTTTTAGTTTAGGCTGGGTTCCCGGGTTATTTGCGGGGGGAATTAGTCCCCAAATTACGCCGTGTGGGCGGAGGGGGGGCGGGGGTCCGGCACCCGCCTGCCCCCTAGCTATCATTACGCGGGGCGTAACGCCGCTAGAAAATGACAGTCCCCTTTTCCCCCCCCGGCGGATTCACGGAGAGGGGAAAAGGGGACGTTACCTGTTCTCTATGAGAATTGTGGTTAGTAATGACTGGGACGTATTGCGCCGTTAAAAAGGCGCACACGGGCGTAAATTTCAGACTGAATCGCCCCATTTTAAGCCGTGTGAACATGGCCGTATTGTACAGTCATTCTTTTTGGCACAATTTTTTTAGGAATATGTCAGATATAGCACACGCCATTCTTTCTGTCATAACCTACTAATGCAGCTACTTTCTTACGTCTGGCTCATGTTTTAACCCATGGACTACTCTGCCATTTACTTTTATGTATTTTTCTATTACTTATTTGATGAAAACCGAAATTAAAAGATTTAAAATAAATAAATTACAATCAAAAAATAAAAACAGATGAGAAAAAAATACCTACTTACTATACTTTTTTTTTTCTTCAACTGTATTTTTATTGAGTTATTTTCAAAAAGAATAACATACATTACTAAATCATGTATTGAACCCGTCAAATACAAATGTTTTCACAACGCGCAAAGATCTATTGTTACATAAATGTGCAAATATCTCCACATCACATAAGAAAACGGTATTACATAACTGTGCAAATATGTTCCCAACGCATAAAAAAACAGTATTACATTCGTGTGCAATTATCTTCTTCACTTATGAAGGTCTAGTACTACATGAATGTGCAAATATCTTCACAACGCGTAAAGAATCAATGTTACATAAGTGTGCAATGATGTCACACATAATAATAGTCGAATTTTGTTAAAAAAAATACGATTTGTCATTAATCTCGCATAACACAAAAGACAAGACACAAGAGGGAGGGGAATTCTTGTAGAGTGTTTTAGTCATCTCTTAATATTTTTGAATTTATTATTACCCAGTTACTAGTGATAGTTTTTTTTTCCCTTTCCCCCCCTGTTGTCAGAGGTCCGCATCAATACTATGGGAATCCCACATCCTCCATATGGATTCAAACCTATCCATAGAGTTGTCTAGTGTTGCCGAAAGGCACTCCATATGCCTAACATGTTTGATCCTATTCACCAATTCCATATTATTCGGAGGGTGTGTTTTTTTCCAGCCACTTGAAATTAAGCATCTTGCTGCTGTTAAAAGATGAATCACTAGTTCTCTCGTATGCTTTTCTATTGACTTATGAAAAACATTAAATAAGCATGACAACGGGTCATTAGGGACAAGTATCCCTGTGATATCTCTGATCAGGTGTCTTGCCTGTCTCCAGAAGGGTCGTATGCTAGGGCACGTCCAGAAAATGTGGTAGACATGTGCCCTTGATGAACCACATCTCCAACACTCATCTGGTATGGATGGTTTCATTTTGTGTAGCAGTGCTGGCGTATGGTACCACATTGTCATGATTTTGTAAATGTTGTCCTTATATACCGTGCATCTTGACGTTTTGTTAGCATAACTCCAAATAAGTTGCCATTGATCTGGGGATATTGATTTACCTATGTAGTTTTCCCAAGAGGTCATGTATTTATGTTTTATCGGTGTTTGCTGGTCAGGGCTTAGCAACAATTTATAGATATCCGATATCAGTCCTTTTGTCGATGCATTTAGTCTACAAAGGTGTTCAAATCTAGTAGGTTTAGAGGATTTATCTGAGTGAAAGAGTTGTTGCATAAAGTGTTTAATTTTTGTACATTAACTTTTGGGGGGACGGGGGGGAATTTGGGAAATGGGTCTTTTTATGCGGCAAATGGTAGCGGGTTTTCAACTTTCTTTTGGTAAATTCATATCTGCCCCCTAAACATTTCGGGGCAAAAACCCCTGGTTCCATTGATCATTCCCCCCGGGGGCTTCCGGAAATTTTGGGTTTAAATAAAAAGGAAAAAACCATCCCCGGGTTGCGCCGACAAAGGTTTAAAATTTCCATCTAGTTTTTGCCAAATGTCTCTCGAAAAGGGGCCTTGGGGCCCCAATTTGGGCATTTGCCCCACCCTGCCCGACCCGGGACAAACCCAGAAAGGAGTTTGGATGTAGGGGTTGTACCCAAAAATTTTTTAAATTTCCGCCCATAAAGTAGGAAAACCCAAAACGAACGCAGGTATCCGTTTTGAGGGGAAACCCATATAATTTTTTAAATAACTTTGGGTGCCCCGAGCCCACCTCTTGCTTACGGGCCATTAAGACCGTTTTAAGTTTACTCTATTTTGGTTAGGGTTTCCCCATATAAAAGAATGAAGGAACCCTTAAGGTTTTTAGACCCCCCCAGAGGGCCGATTTAAAAAGGGTTTTCCCAAATAGAAAAAAAAATCTTGGGCATTAATTTGCCCATTTTAAGGGGCAGCTATTTTTCCTAAAAAGGGAAAGGGGGGTTAATTTTGGGGCCCCTTTTTTGCTTTAAGTTTTTTGGCTCTGTGTACATTCCCGGGGAAGTTTCGGTTATAAAAAGGGTTTAAATTTATGATTTTGTAATATTAACTCCCAAGAAATTTCAGGAATCGTCCCTAAAATTTAAAAAAGGAAATTCGCCTGAAGTGTTGTTAAAAGGCCCCTTTAGGAATACCCACTGGAAAAGTTTCTGTCTTTTTTCTGTTTATTTTTAAACCTGATAAATTTCAAAAAAAGGTAAACAAAGGAGCGTGCAAGTTTTGGGTTTGGGCGATTTTGTGGATTAGTAAGGGTAAGCAATTAAAATCGGCAACAAAGATAGTTTTTAACTCACGATTGGAACATTTAAAACCCGAAATAGAAAAGGGTTTAATCTTATAGCACTGCTTTAAAGGCTCCACACACATCACGAAAAAATTTAGGGGTTGGGAAAAGTGGGCAGGCTTGCCTCGTGCGTTTTAAAAATAAATTTAAGGGGGTGAGTAAACATTTGGGGAACCTGATCGTCTGGGAGGGAAGAAAAAAGTTGTTTTAAAACGCTTGTTAAAGGACCGGATACCGAAATGTTTTGTACTGCGAAAATATATGACCAATTCAATCGGGCAAATGGGTTTTTTTTGCATCAAAACCCCAAATTTTGAGGCGGCTTTGTTTTTCTTGTTTACCACTTAAAAAAGCTGATTACCCTTCTTTTTTATTCCACCTTGGGGTTTTGTACGAATCCCCCTTGGTCCTTGTCAATGATTTGTGGAAGCCAAAAACCCATAGTCATTGGCTAAAATTTTCGTTAAAATTTTTTAAATCTGCATTTAGTTTAAAGCAAAGGGTCTATAAATTTGGGTGTTTCTAATGGGTCCCTTTTTCCAAAGGTTTTTTGGGATTAATTGATGTATGAATGTAGGGAAAAAAGGGCTGAAACCCAGTTGCCCCGTAAAATTTCATTGTAAAAGTTGGGAAATTTTGGGACCTTGACAATTCCACCCCCTTTAAACTGAAGTACAGAAACGTTAGGGCCCTCTTTGGGCCCCCGGGGATTTAAACCCTGTGGTTTAAATTTTTTTAAAAAATTTGTTAAAAAAGTCCTTTTGTAATATCGCATTTTAAAAATCCACCTTCTACTGGTAGCCCCTTTTTTAATTTACAAACATTAAGAAAGTTGTTTCCCGCTTACGATTCCTTTGTTGTTCCTTTAACCGGTAGATTTTCCGGGGGGGGGGGGGGTATAAATTTTGGGGGAAAAAAAATCATGGAAAATCTGGGAATTTTGAGTTTGGGTTGAAAAATTTATATTTTCCATCTTCCCTCTTTTGCCTGTGTGGGTCCGTTGAAAAGGAAATTTCCTTTTAAAGCTTTTTTAGCCAGTAAAAGGGAAAGGGGTTTGTTTCCTTTGTCATAAATATCTTTTTTTTGGGGAATTTTGCAATAATTTTTTTCCCATGTTCCCCATTGCGGGTCCTTAACTGTGCACGTATATCTACAATTTTTCTTAGGGTGGATCTAGACGGAGTAAGTGCTAAGGAGTGTTTTTAATGTTTTTAAATTGGGTCGAAGGGGTTTCCCCCTGCATACTTTTTTCTTTTTTTAAACTTTGAACTTTTTTGATATACCCGTTTCCTCTGAGGGCCCGCCTTTTTTCTTCCCATAATTTTATCCCAAGGGGGGGACCGAATAGGCAAAATAATCAGTAATGTGTTTTCTAATTTTCTCTCTACTATGTAGTTGCTTAATAAGGTTTTCATTTAATCGCCAATGACATTTGCGAGTATTTACTGCATTCAAGTCTATAACTAGAGCTATAGGTGCGTGGTCCGACCATGTTATGGGGCCAATTTTTAACCCTCTATTTTCTTTCCCTTTTTGGGGAAAGTTGCCAAAAAAATAATCTTTTCCCGAGTGTGTGTTTGGGGATTGGAAAAGAAAGTTAAAAAGCCGCTCCTTGGATTAAAACCCCTCTCCAAAGATCAAACAGGGGAATATCCCTCTGATAAGTTTCCCAAATCTTGTTTATAGCTATTCCCGTGCCTGTCTGCCCCTTTCCCTTTCCCTATATAGTCCCAAACCATTGCCCTGGAAGGGAAAGCCATTTTTGAAGTCTCCCCCCCTTAAAAACATAGCTGTAGGGAGGGCTCGCCAATTTTGCAGCCCCCTTTTTAAAAACTTAAAATTTGGGGGCATTAGGGCATAGATATTGCCAAAAAATGCGTGTCCTCTAAAAAAATTTTGCAAATTTATATCTTCCCTGAGTGTCCACATACGATTGTTCAACCAAAAAAAGGGCACAGATTGGACAGCAAGATAGCCACCCCTCCCTTCCTAGGGTCTTGTGGCCTGTAGCCCGAAAAAAGGGCCCTCTGAAAAAAGGGGAAAAATTACCTTTTTTTTCTAGATGGGTCTCCTGCAAGAACACCACCTCAGGACGGTGTTTTTTGAGTTCCGTGAGGAGGAGTTTTCGTTTGATATTCGAATTCAGACCCTTGACGTTCAACGATATAATTTTAGCCATCTGGATATTTGAAGGAGGCCTGTAAATCGCTAGAGATGACAAGTATCATACAAAGGCAAATACTCTCTACTTGGGAAGTGCAGACACATAAGGAGTAGGGGAGACAAGACAACAAACTGACAAACAGATTCCAGTTAAAAATTATAATCAAAGAGATATTGTTCATTTTCTTATACCAAGATATAAAATCCTGGATTGGGGTAAATAAAAGATGAGCTATGAGCATGAACAATCTCTGCTCCAGCTCACCCCTGGTGGATCCCAAAAATCGAAAATCGACCGATACCCCAAGGTGGGATTGCAAATATGACAAGCATAGCACAATGCGCCTTGACTGCTTGACTTTCGCAATTCTCCACGTCCTATCACATCCAAGGCTTCCTGCCTCAGGATATTCAGGACGAGAGAGTAAAGTTATTAAACCAGGCCTATAAAAAGCGGAACGTCAACAAGAACAAATATTTTTAGGCCCGATAGGTTCACATGTTAGGGGCTAACTCTCTATTGAAGCTGCTTCAATCAAAATAAAAATAGAGAAAGGGGAAAGAACGAAGGAGAGAAGAAAAGAAAAAGAAAAGGAGAAAAAAAATGTGGGGGGGGTGAGGAGAAAGTAATGACTGGGGGTGGATGCACAAAAAGAAAAAAGGGGGAGGGGGAGTTCGCAAAGACACTTGGTACACAGACCATTAAGTCCTGTCCTGTCAGCAGTTGGATGATATCTTCGCGTTACCATCAACCTCACCTACGACCGCGTATGTAAGATTGACGAATCTAAGTCGTTTGTAGAAGTACGTCAGGAGCCGTGTTCCAGACAATTTCGGGGTTGTGTCATAGGCCCGGTTCTTTTCTTCGAAGGTGATTGCCAAATTGGTGAAGGGGGAGTCGGCAAGAGGGCGTGTTCCCAGTCTGCTATCTCCGGGGGAGAAATATTAAACGTAGAACATAGCGCTTGAAGATTTTTAGGGGATCGAAGAGTGAAGGATTTACCATCTTTAGTGACAATAAGTGCAAACGGAAATCCTCATTTGTATTTAATTCCATTCTGTTTTAGAACTTATAATAGGGGCTTGAGGCAAGCGTGCTTTGTTTTGGTGATGAGCTGATCTCTCACGATAAGTAACGCAGTTATTTGTAGTTGGGTGTCCTTGAAAGTCTATCGACTTTGCCTATGCTCTGGCCTTTGCCATTGTATTCGCTCCTTCATGACTGCAAAGTCCTGGATGCAACATGATTGACATTCTCGAGGAACTAGGGATGTTGATTTGTTGGTTGTTTGAGTCGTGTGAGCTCTATCCTATCTTCTGATCTCGGATGTGTGCGTGATTCACTAAAAAGAGTGTATTATTGAGATGAATCGTTAAATGAGTGATGAGATCTTGAAGCACCATTATCTTCTGGAGCCCCTTTAATTATGATGTTATGCCTTCTCCCCCTGTTGTCAAGATCTTCTAGGTGATTTGTAGTCTCTTGAAGGACCGAGGTTTGGGATATCATTTGAGAATGCAATTGGGAAATGTATTTCCTTGTGTCGTCTTGTTCCTCCTCTAAATCCTCCACCCGATTAATTAAAGCTTTCAGATCATGGCGGACCAGGGATATCTCTGATCTACATGCTTCTCTAAGCTCTTTTACTAACGATTTTAAATCACTTTTAGAAGGTATTTGAGGGAGGTAGTCTCTCCAATCTTGGGCCTCAGGAAGATCTCTCATCTCTTTACTTGTGGATCCCTCTATCGATTCTGAGGATGAGCGCCAACGGGCCTCTGAGGAATGTTGCGAGAACAGCAAAGGTGGATTGGAGTCTCCCTGGTCCTCAGGGGGGTCTGCCCAATTGCTGTTGCTGCGTGCGGACCCTTGGCCCGATTTTTTATTATTACTTGGGGTTTTGGAAGCTCTAGGCATAATGTCAGAGTAAGTTTCAGGTTCTGTGTTGTCAGAGGAAAACCCAGGCTGATCTGGAATTAGTTAAGTGGTATTCTCCTTAGGAGGGCACTGAACAGGTGGCTGGTATAAAGGTTCCAAGTCTTTGGAGTCCCAAAATGTAGAGGGTGTATATTTTCCCTGCTGTATAGCTCCTTTTCGTGTGTGTGTTTCGGGGGATCAGACCGACTCACCTGGTTTGTGCCCAAAAACCTTACAGGAGAGCTGGTTAGTGAAATAGGCAGATCTGGAATGTCTCCTCTTTTTTCTGTATTACCCTTTAAGGAATTTAATCTATGTTCGGGAAGGGGGAATATGCGGAGTATTGAAGAGGGTTCCCCTTCCCCCGGGGGTGCCCCACAAAAAATAGGGGGATGTTCCCGCTCTGCACCTCGTGGTGTTGGTGTTTGTAATGGCGGCTTAGCTTTCCCCACTGGTCGCAGATACCTCTGCAGGGTGTTTCCTCTCTGCCGGAGGGTAGCGCACTGTCCCCAGGGCCGTTTCATACCCCTCCGCCTCACCTTGGCCAGGATCTTCTCGGAGTCCTTGTCAAGGCGACCTGTCGACTGTATGTAGTGCAGCTCCGGTGCGCGCTGCGTCCCGCCTGCGATCCGGGTGCAGGGGAACCGAGCCCTACCGGTTATGTCCCGGGGGAGCTCCAGGTCCAGCTGGATCTCAGGTATGGTTGCACTGTAGCGATGAGCGGGTCCTGTGGAGGTTTTATCCGTGTGGTGTTAGCACATGTCTTAGCCTGCGCCGCGCTCCGAGTCCCGCAGTCTCCTTCCTCCTCTCGGTGATCACGGAACGAGGTCCCCACCGAGCCTTTGAAATCGGTGTTAGTGATGTCGAGGAGATGTTTACTGCAGGGGTAGCACCAAGCGTCTCAGAGGTTAGCCCCAGTTATAGCACCATTTTGGGAGGCCCCGGTTCACGCTGCCACTTGGTCCCCGGCCACCCCCCCCCTCTATCTTTTTTGTATAAAAAAGTAATAAGAATCCAGCAGTGTTAAATTTTAGCCTGCTTTTACTTTGAATACTTGGTTTTAAGGAGAGCTAAGAGTGTCATCCCCAGTGGATCTATTGCTCTGTGAACTTTATTTATAAGGACTATTTGAAGATTTTTCATATTAAAACCCCCCAATATGAGCTCGTAAAATTTCCCATAAACCCCTACTATGGAGCATTTTAAAAAAATGTAAAAAATGAAAAGGTTGTATTTTTAGGGTTAATAAGCAGGCTGTGTCATGTATTAGTATAGGTAGTTTAGTAGCTGTAAACTCCTAGGAGAAGGTTCTATTTGTTTTTCGTTTTGCACAGACAATGGTTTGATTTTCATTGTATAACAAACAAAGACCAGTTGTCATGATCATGCCTGACAGAACCCATTTTGGGGCTCTGTTTCCCCCGGCCGCGGCCGTTGCGACGGAACCCCTTGGTTTTTTTACTTGAGGGTTTGGAATTGTATTCACAAAAGTGTTAAACCCTGTGTTCTCCCCCCCCGCTCTTTGCTTGATTGATTCCTTTCAACGCCATGGCCCCGGAATCCTCCAGCATTTTCTTGGGTTAATAGTTTTCCCCTTTTTTGGATTGACAACCTTCTTTTCCCCAAACCCAGGCCTTGTTTTTCCCTTTCCCCCCCTTTTAAACCTCAACCCCTGTTTCCCTTTGGGTTTTTCCCCTTTTTAAAAAGGGGGGTTCTTTCCCCTTCACAGGGCCCTGCAAAAATTTTCAGGGAAACCCAGCGGGGACACACGAAGAAGACCCCGACAGATTTAAGGGCCCCTGACGCTGGCCCCAAACCCCCGGGTCCCTCCCCTTTTGGGTTCCCCAAACTCCTTAACAGGTGGGCCCCCAACCCAAAGACTGAAGGGACTAAAACTGAATACGTGGAAACAAAAGGACACAGACAAAAAAAACAAAAAACACAATAAGGGAATTTTCAGGCAAGCAAGGTTGCAGCAAGCGGGCCCGCGCAGTAAACCCAAAACGGGAGACAGAGAGAAAAAAAGTTTAAAAAACAAAACCAAAGGTCCCCAAAAACGGGCGGGTGGGAAAGTTAAAATCACAAGGAGAAAGAATGGTCAGTTTGCGCAGAGGGTCCCGGCAACAGGGAAAGGGGCAAAAAAAAGGCAACGCTGACTACCCGGCAGAAGACCCCTATTAAACAGGCAAGATTGAAGGGAAATGAACCTTTAAATAGGGAACCCAAGGGAAAGGGAGGTTAGAGGGCATAGGTGGAAAAAACACAAGGGTGGATAGGAACAGAAGGGTTTTCAATCCCAAAAGGGGAAAATCCCCTTAACTTCCAAAAGTTGCTTTGGGGGATTTTCCCGGCCGGGGGTTGGCCCCGGAAGTCAAACAAACAAGAGCGGGGAGAACCAAATTCACCCCCTTTGTGAATACAATTCCAAAACATCAAGTAAGAAACCAAAAGGGGTTTCCCTCCCCAAAAGGCCGCGGCCGGCGAACGGAGCCCAAAGCTGAGGTTCTGGGCAGGCATGATCCTTTGGAAAACCATTTTTTAAAAATTTTAAATTTCCCGACCTCCCGTTTAAAAAGCTATGTTTTATTTTCTTGCCAAACTAATAAAAGTAGGAAATTGGGTTTTTAAATTACCCCTTTTTTTTAAAAATGTTTTGTTTTGAAACTTAGGGCCACAAAATTTGAAAATGTTTAAAGGGCAAAACTCATTTTTTTTTCCCTAGTTTAACCCTAGTAAAAAAGTTTTCCCTAAATGTGGGCCCCTTTGGGCCCAAAATATGAATTTTTGGGCATTAATGGCAATTTTTTCTGTGCATAATAATTGGTAGAATGCGCCTGAAAAATATGAAGGGGCCCCCTCTTTCTGTGGGTCATAAAACAGGGGCATTCTAGCAAAAAAATACAATTCTGGTCAGGGAAACCACTTTAAAAGGTGGTTTAAACCTGTTCCCAAACCCGTTTAAAGCCCCTGTATTTTTCCCTACTGAAGCTAAAATGTTTTAGCTTTGTTTTGTTTTTAGGGCGAAAACGCCCCCGGGCACCCCCTACTGAAGGGAAATTTCCCAAATGCCCACGGACACTGTGAAAAAATTTTGGGGGATAGGGGCCGCCTCACATGTTTTCCCAGGGAAAATCCCATGCCTGACGTTCCCGAAAAATTTTTTTTGTATTCAAGTTTGACCACAAGGACGCCAAGCCCTTTCCATTAAAAGCAAATGAAGGGGGGAAGGTTAAGCACTGGCCCCATTTGGGATTTTTCCATTTTGAGAAGCGGCCCCGGGGGACTAGGGGGGGAGCCACCCGAGAAAAGTTTGGGGCCCAAAGGGCCAGGATTTTCCCCGTCGTTCCAGGGGCAGAGAAGAGCCCGGGCTTGCTATACAAGACGCCCCCTCCCCCCAGAGAGAGAGAGAGAATCCCCGGACAAGGGGGAAAAGCTGCCAAAAAATAGAGAACAAAATTTTCCGCATTTCCCCTTCCCTCCACAAGGCCCGCCCTGAGAACAGGAAATTTCCGGCCCCTCCTTTTAAAGGGACCCCCGGCGATGGTGCCCCGCCCCCACCCAGCTCAGGACTGTGAGAAATCCCGATATCAGTCTTAGTCTACGTCTACAGAGCCTCAGTTTACAGGCCAAAGGTGGGTTTCCCAAATACACACTCCGGTTTCTAGTGGACTGGGGGGATTTGCTTACATATGCCCCAAATTCCATCTTAGCTACTTGAACGCGGCTTCAAGCGTGGGTGAGGACAAGTTTTTGTTCCACATGGTGTGTTTGGGAGGAGGAAGTTGGGTAAATCCACTTCATCTGCCTGTTGTAAGCTGCCTGTGCAGCACCACGAGCTCAGCCCAGCACACTTGCCACCACACATCTAGCAACACTAATTGTTCCCGTTGGATGCTTATGGAGTATTAAAAAAGGTAAAGGGGTTAATCCATCGGAGCCTTTACTGAACCCTCCAGCGGTTAGGTAAAGATTCCAGCATTCCCAGAGAATACCAACTCTCTGCCGGTGAGCTGACTCTGAAGCACAGGCGAGCCCAGACACGAGAATCTTTCTGTAAATTTCTGCATTTTGGGCGATCTGTTCACCACCTCGTTCAGAAACTATCAGTAAAACCAACCTGTTGTTGTAGCGGGTGTGGACGTCGTGTTCTTTGGTCCCAGACTTCGCTTCTATTTCCCGGTAAACCTGCCCTCAGGTACACAACTCTTACAACTCTGTAGCTAGTGTCTGCCAGGATACCAGCCGATCGTTATGGACTGAGAGCTGCCAGCGTTGAGACTCTTTCCCCGCGTCAATTGGCGTCCGGGCCCAGAGTCCAAGCTGCAGGGTTGCCCCTACAGTACCCGCCCAAGTGAGTTTTATGTCCCATTAGGGCCCGCTAAAATTACTTATTCAGAGCAATCCCCTTCCCACATTATGACGGGAAAAACCATGACACTAGCAGGACTTGGACAGAATGGGTGCGCGTAGCGCAGTTAAAATAGTAACTTAGCTCCGGCAATGTGGGGCAAGAGATAGCCCTGGGTGCCTTGTAGGGGGACGTTAGGCGGACCATAAATGGTGTCACCTGAGTCTGACAGGGACACGGCGTGCAAGAAAATAATCTCTGCTGTTTTGGAAGGGCCAGCAAGGGGGGGGGTCTACCAATAGATGGTGCAGCTTCGTCTCAGTTATTCTTCAACCGGACCCGGGCTAAAGAAGGGTGCAGACACCCTCATGCAAAGGTACTCATATGCATTGCCCAGAGGACACTCATGAATGAGATAAGGCGGCGAGACCCCAGCTTGGCTATGGGGGCCTTCCCCGGAAGTAATAAGCTCCTAAGAAGACCAGTTCATGTGGGACTGTACAAAAATCCATACGGGACGAATTGCAGAGATGACCCGAATGACGGCTGGACCGCTGATCGTCTTATACACTGCTTACTTTAGGCCCTCCTGTATGAGAGGAAGAAGGAACCTCATCGCCCCTGAAGTGGTACATGGCTGTGAGTAGTACCCAAGCAAGTAAGAGCCAGGGGGACGCACTGTAGTCCTATAACTAGATGTGGTCCAGGCTTATTACGAGCAGAGTTTTACGAGAAACTTCGGCTTGAGAGGTGTTCCCAGATGAAGGCAGAACGGCCCACAAGCTCCAGACACTTGACATCCCGCAGCCACCCCTATCAGAGTCAGCTCCTTCTCCACAGCGGGAGTCCTGCTGCCATGAGGGTCTACCAGTGTGTGCAGAGCTTCTAAGGGGGCCCCTCTGCTGGGCTTGTCACAGTATGGGCCACATCGAGCCCAGAGAGTGTCGAGCGAACATGCAAGTCGTCGAAAGGGCAGCAGCCGGGGTTTAAACTACCACTCGCCGCAGTGAGCAAACACACACACGTGGTTCCCTGTGGCGGGGGCAGGCACAAAACCAAAGCCCATGCACGAGGAGTACGAATCTTTACTACGGCCAGTAGTCCTGATATTATGGAAGCAAGCTTGCAGACTAGGCGGCAGAAAAGGTGCACTGTCTAGTTGATACTGGGTCCAAGACAGATGTACCCTATGGCCCTTGGAGTTCTTTGAGACGACACCTTCACGTGGCCACATGATGGAGCCACGAAGAAAAGTCAGCGTCATTAAGGCTGACTGGGGCGAGCCAATCAATGGCTGGAGCTCGATGTACTAAGGGATAGTTTGGATGCAGGTCCGACCCACCCCACCACCCCGCCCGGGGGGGGGGGGGGGGGGGGGGGCGGGGGGGGGGGGGGGCCCCCCCCACCCCCCCTAATTATATGGACTCAAGACCTTATGGCAAGAAGGGAGTTGTGCTGTGGATCAACCCATGCCAAGAGGGGAGTGGGGATGTGATCCCTATGGGGCAATGAACGTGCTCTCCGAGACCTGAATCGACCACTCTCTATTCCAAAGAGGGGCCAAAATATTGGCATCTGCGGCCAACCACACCGCAACACCGGACCCCACCTCCGAATGTCCTACGACAGATGGTGAGGAGCTGCCAGTCTGAGAAGACCCCGAACATTCCGTCACAATCCCCATTGGGCACGTGAAGGTGTCCGCGACAGCCCCGATCAGATCCCCGCCACACAACACGCGAAAAAATTGATGCTGGCCTTAGCTGTGGGAACAGATGGAAGTTAATCTGGGCTGGAGTCCTTGGTTCGAACCAGTCCTCACTAGTGAAGAGTCCACAGAACCCACACCACTTGGTAGCTCGCTGGAGCCCTTGCCACTGTGGAAGGGGATGTGATACCCGTGAGATCCTCATACGTCAAGGACAGCGAGTTGGACCACTTCTCGCTGCTAAATAACCTACTCAGCCGAAGTCTCCATGTTTCCTAGAGAAGATACACTCCCCTGGCGACAGAGGCGTCACGCTATGGGCCCGACATCGAGGTCGGCCCAGGACCTATGCCAATGCGCGTCCAGAAGGGCTAGCCCCCCTCCGAACGGCGGCAATGGAATGCTCAGAGTGATATGCTCAGATGGGAATTCCCCCGCAGGACCCTCGATCTCCAAGGGCAGCAACATCTGCTGGAAGATACCTCAGGAATTCCAGGAGGCGTTCTCTGCCGTAGAGCATGATAGAAGACTTCGGGTGTCGTCTTTCTACCCTTGAGGCCATGAAATCCCCACAGGGCTAGCCCCCCTGCCGCCCATCAGAAAAACGGTAGAGACCCTGCGACAAATTCCCGCCCAAAATGTACCAGGAAAGTGCAAAGACTCATGGTGGCCCAGCAATGACTGGAGAAACGGGATGGACTTCAAGAGAGTACAAAGTCCCAGTGGGCCGCCGCCTGTGCGTCTTTGGGGCCGAAATAAAGGATGGCATTCTCAGGTTTTTCTGCGTAGACTACAGGAAGCTAATCATGCCCAACCATTGGTCGTGACTAGCCTATCGCTCTCCCTCCCTCGCGGATAGGACACGTAGATCCGCTGTCCGCTACTAGGACATGCATCAAGTTCTTTTTCCGAGACCCCCACGAACCCTTGCCAGCGCGATAACGGTTCAGTAAACCAGTGGCTGAAAGTGATGAGGCAACAGACAGCTCTTCATTCTGTCCTTTGGGACTCTACAGAGTTCACATCGGCATGCCGAGTTTTGGGAGCCTTTGTCCGAACCGCCCCTAGGGACATATCCAGCCCTGGCTGATGAACAATGTTCCTCAGGGGAATCTAAACTTTGAGAGTCGGTGCTGATCTACCCTGGACATCGTGGTGGAGTTCGGGAATTCTGTTCGATGGTCCATTTCAGAAACGTGGCAGGTTCTGGAACGACTACGAGACCATGGGACCTTAAGATCAAGTCAAAGAAGTGCCGACCTCTTCCAGCAGCGAAGTAGAGTACTTGGGGCATGTGTTCAATTCGTAAGGGGTCAGGCTGTCCCGACCAGTAAGGTGGACGCCCCAGTCCACAACTGCCCTGCTCCGTGAACACTAAAACTCTCCCGCTCGAGAAAGGGATCGCGTGGCATTCCCATCCTTGTGTATTGGCGCTGGGTATCATACACCCGAAGGTATATAACCCCTCCTGTTTCGCTCTCTGATGGGCCCCCTATAAATGAGAGATACCTATCATGGATGATACTGCCAGGGGTCCCAAAGAATCCTCCCTATTGAATGGGGGCCCGGCACAAGAGGCTTTGAAAGCAGATGAAAGCGAGTGCGCCGACCTGTGGCTTCCCAATTACCGGCCTATTGTGCTCGGTACGACACCCCCTTTCTGGCTGTAAACTTCGGTAGCTCTACATGGGTTGAGGGGCTGTGCTGTCTCCAGGTCCAGGAAGCGCGAGAGAGAGAGTAATTATGCCTATGCCAGTCGTCCTTGCGGGTAGCTCCAGAGAGCGCAATCCTGACATTTATAGCTCCTTAATGTTGGAACTGTTGGCCCTGGTAGTGGGCCATGCTGAAAGCGTTCGCAGAGTACCTCGACACAGTGCAGTAGGTGACTGTCATAACCAGACAACAACCCATTGGACGCATTTGAGACATGCTAGAGCTTGGAGGCCCCCGAGCAGAGATGTATAGGCACGACTCTCAAAATGACCAATTCCGCGCTTAAGTTCCGCGACCCGCCGGTCGGGAGGGAAAAATGGGAATGCCGATCCCTCTCACTGGGTTTCCAGCTCAGACAGACCATTCCCCGCAGCATTGATGAGGAATTACAGCGAGGACTACTTCGAAATCGACCCGACTTTAGCCAGTTCCTGCGTTCCAGGACGTGGCACCACTTCAAGGCGATGGCGTCTCTGGGATGCCGATGGTCGAGTTGGGAAAGAAGTTTCGCTGAATAAGTGGCAGCGACGGGTACAACGATGGTTTTGCCAAGATTTTTACAGAAAGTGAAGGGGTGGGTTATCCGGTCTCGGGTCTGGCCCCAGGCCAGAGGAGCCAGGGCCCAGCCTGACACAGGAGGGGCAAAAGCTGTTGAGGCAGTGGGATAAACTGAGTGGTTTCTCCTACCTCAGGGTGCTCTCTGTGCCTAGGACCATCATACTAACAATGCGGAGTAAGCCGCAAGACAACAAGATTGTTTTATCCATACCCATGTCATTAGGACCGCCAGAGCGCTGATCGGGCAAGGCTCACCATGACAGACAGGCGCCCATTTCTGGAGTTGACAAAAACCCCTATAAGTGTGAGCCCTTTCAACGACTGGCGTACTGCTCCTGACTATGTAAGCATGGTGTCGACAGCTTGCCCTCAAGTGGTCGTACCTGTTGGGTTAGTACAAGCAACTGAACTGCAGGTTCTCCCTTGTTCAGAGCCCGACCATCCGGACATCTGCCCCCTAGGAAGCTCTTGACAGAGCAAGACAATGTGCGAGACTTAGGGTACACTAACCTCTGAGGGCATTCGCATACTGATTGGTCATGACGAATCATTTCACTAAGTATGCCGCCGGGCTGTATACCCACGTAGGAGATCAGACTAGCCCTGAGTCTGTGCTGAGACTGCGGTCTGTAAGAGCACTTTATATCACGTGTTTGGGTGCCCAACAGAGAGGATACATTCCGACCAAGGAGCATGTTTTCCAAGGGGCTATAATGATGACCGAGCACTGTACGCAGTTGTATGGGATTGAGCGTTCCGCCCGTACTACTCCATATCATCCGCAGGAAAAGGAGCTTGTGAGCGGTTTAACCGCACCTTATCCACGATGCGCGTACTTTAGAGGACAGTCATAAGCGCTAGGAGGCCTGAGTTACCTACCTGAGGCTGATTTAGGGCCTATAAACAATAGGGTCACAGTACCCACAGGTTACTCCCACACCATGTTGATGTTCGCTGAGAAAGCCAGTCGAACGAGATTGTTGAGGGCCATTCTTTCACATCGCGCCAGCCATCCTCGACCAGAAAACACCACCCGACCCACATACCACGCCTGGCCCTAGGAACATCAACGGCGCCGGATCTGCGGGACGTGCAGCCACGGTTGAGCTACGGAAGCGTCTAAAACAATCGTGCAGCCTAACCCGAGGCCTGGTGCAGAGAGAACAGTTTTGCCACCAGGACGATCGGATTTCATGGTCAGGGCTAGGATCCATCGGGAAGTTGGAATGGGAGGTGAGAGGGCGGTCCCATCTGTGGTTCAAGCAGAATCGGGTGGGTAACCCTGCCATCCCATGCTCTATGATGTAGAGCCAATAGGGACATGGGGGCCACATCACAAACTACTACGACAGAAATAGTGTTTGAGTAGCAGCGTCTGTGATTTGTGCAAGGTGCCCAAAAACTATACCCGACGTACCTCCCCCAGTTCAGCAGTCCCCCCCTCCCTTAGTTGAGGAACATGGTGGGCTGTCCCATTGCCGGTCTCAACTGATTTCCAGCTGTGACAATCTTGCCACCCCAGGTGAGAGAGTGGAGCAGGCTCAACAACTCCTATCCCCAGGGGAGGTGGCCTGAAGCCCCTGACGCGAGCCTATAGCCCGCCCACGTGATGGATGCCCAGATCCAAACGCTGGTGTAGCCCGCCCCACAGCGCTATGCACAATGAACGAGTTTAGTGTGGCAATAGGGCTTTGTCGAGGACCCAACGTCTATGTGCGGGATACAGTATGTGGGGAAAGATGGACGTCCCTCACTGCGATTTTCCAAATAAAATCCCATGCATGACAGTTATGAAATATTTCTTTGTATTCTACCTGTTTGACCATCAATGAGGGCCGCCGCTATGTCCAGTTTTCCAGTATAATCGCAAATAAGGAGTGACCACTAATGGTATAAGACTTTGGCACATGGAGCATGTAAGGCCATTTTGAGAGAGAAGCTGCTGAGACTCAGGGGAGAGCAGGACAGACAGACACATGTTTGAGCGCTAAAGGAGCTAAAGGAGCCAGGATTCACAGTCTTCCAGGGACAGAGAGAGAGCCTGAGCTGTCTATACAACGCCATCACAGAGAAAGAGAGAGAACTCCTGGACAAAAGGACGCGCCGCCAAGGATAGAGAGGACCTCGTCTGCACGCCTGGATACAAAATTAACCACTTAATCCACAAGCGTGACTGCACCTGCAACAGGTAATTGCGGCAATCTTTAAGGTACCTCAAGCGCGATGCGTGCCACCGCTCAACGAGCTCAGGAACCTGATGAGAAGCGCCTGATATCATTTAGGTTAGACTACGCTCATTCACCGGCCAAAGAGGGTTTCTCCCAAACTCATCCTCCCTGTTTCTTTAGGGACTTTGGGCAAGTTTTTCCTAGCGCAGCCCACAAAGCTACTTCGAACCGGTTCTCTGTGAGGGAAAGTTTGTGTCAACATTTGTTTTGGTGGAGCGGACAGATGTGGTAAAATCATTCTCAAGCTGTGTAAAGCTGCTGTGGAATCCTCGCACCACAGAGCGGCCCTGCAACTATCCACCACACAACAATTGTTTCCCGATTGGTGCTGATACATGTAACTTACTAAAAGGTAAGGGGTTGCTCCGCCTACATCCGAACCCCCTGCGGTTAGTCAAAGTTACTTACCAAGCATCCATAGCGTACACTCTCTGCGGCGTGCTGTGCAGCACAGGGGCCCAGGTATACGTAATTTGTAAATCTTTGTGTTTATGGGATTGTTCACCGATACTTGTTCCAGAAAATTTCAGTAAAACAACTCGTTGTTAGTCTCTGTGTCTTGGAGTCCGTGTTCCTTTGTCCCGTGACTTCGCTGTAACTTCTCGGTAAAACCCCCTGCCCTCCGTTACACGGCTTACAAATGCGCCTGATATTGGAGTATACATAGAAAAAGTACACCAGCTCACCAGGTTTAGGGCGCATGGACTTGCAGGAGCTGCAATTTCAATAGTAAGTAGAAGACTCAAAGTGGTTCCAGCATCCAAAAGACTGTATAAATTTATTGAAGTCTGTAACACAAAGACAACGATCTAACAGACATTTAAAAGACCAACGCGTTTCAGGCCTCACGGGCCGTTCCTCATGGTACAAAAACATACAGATAAAAGCTCACATTGGTGCAATGGTGTTGCATTATTAAAGTGTACTAATATGTATAAATTCTAATATAGCAAATGTTAATAATTTCTATTTTTATTCTGTTTCATTTGTGTCTTGTACAGGATGTTACCTATTGTGTTGTGATTGGTTATACCTTTTTTATAAATGTGAGCTTTTATCTGTATGTTGTTGTACCATGAGGAAGGGCCCGTGATGCCTGAAACGCGTTGGTCTTTTAAACGTCTTTTGGATCGTTGTCTTTGTGTTACAGACTTCAATAAATTTATACAGTCTTTGGACGCTGGAACCACTTTGAGTCTTCTACTTGATATTGGAGTGTGGCCGTTTTACAAATATAGTGAACAGGGTGCTATATCTCGGGTTGAAAAGATGCCAGACTTCTGGCACAGCCCCGTTCATACATGTTAAACCCAAAAATTATTTTAGGGGGGGTGACAGAAATTTTGGGGTGTGTATCACCCGTTTCATTTTTGGGCGTTTTTGGGGGGGTTCCCCCCTTTGATTTTCCCCCCAAAATTGCCGGGTTTTTTTAAATAAAATGGGGGAGTTTGTGAAATTTTTCTACTAAAAATGTGGTGGTCTAACAGCACAAAAGAAAACAAAAAAAGGCCAAAATTTCTGTAAACCCGCCTTGTCACAGTATACTTATTCATTTTTTATTAAAAAAGAATATGGCCAAACAAACCCTTTTTCAAACCCAATTTGGGTTTTATTTGTGGAAAAAAAAAATTTTTGAAATTTTTCTCATTTTTAAAAACTTAAATTTCCCCCCAAACAAGCGATTATAGCTGGGCACACAATTTGAAATGCCCCTAAAAGGGCTTAAATATAGTGCAGGTTTGTTTTTCGTCTTATAATAAAATGCGTCTATTAATACACAGTTTTGATATTTATGCAACCCCGTAATGCAATGACTCGAGGGGGTTTACAAACTTTAGCAATGTACCTCGCACCTCATTATGCAATGACCTTTTTGGGGCATTTTTATTATACAAGATATACCGATCCGATTTTTAAGGATGTTTTCCCGGGTTTGCCCTTTACATAATTAAATGCGCTTTAAAAACTGATGCGACGTGAAAATTTTTTGGACATTTTCCCAAAGAACCTAAATAGGGGGAAAAACACAGAGGTGGCGCTCTATGGTGAAAAATGTCTGAGAAGAAATTAAAACAACAAAAAAAAAAAAGGTTTTGCTCCCTAGAGCTTTTGTGGTATTTTTATAGAGGAAAAACATGTGGGGCAGGGTGCTTACCGGCCTCGGAATAGCAGCCGCGGGGTCACCTCCCCAAAAGCCCAAGCAAAAAGGGGGAAAAAACAGAAAGGGATGAGGACAAAAAAAATAGGGCCCCGGCGCTCAATTCCAGAGGAAAAAAAAACCCCGTGTTGCGAGGATTTTTGGGTTTTAAAAAAGGTTTTTTTTTCCATTAAAAATGAAAAAAGAGTTACCCTTTCCTATATAAAAACACACTTTAACGCGTTTGACCTTTTAGGCGCTTCTTCAGATAAAATTTTTGTTACAGCAAGAGTCAGGAAACAACCTGATTTTTAAAGGCGAGTTTTCAAAGATTGGATAATCCGAACCCAATCACGAAAAAAATTCATATAAACAAAAAGGAGAAGCAACCAATCCTTTAAAGGGGGGATAATTCAATGAAAAAAAAATATGATTGTTTTAAAAGGGGGGAAATTTGACTTAGCCAATAAGGGGGAAAGTACTTTTGTGCAATAAAATCTAGGCCTCCCCAAAACCCAAACACAAAGGGAAAAACTTGTCCATAGGAAAAAAAACTAAGAGGGGTTGGGAAAAAAAGGGAGGGAAAAAAAAAGGGGGTTAAGTGGCCAATAAAATGGGGATTTTTTCATGTCATCCCTTTCCCGTGTGTAACAGTGCACTATATTTTTTAAGTCGTCGTAGAAAAAAGCGCAAAGGTAGGGTTGGGGTTGCCCAGCGGGGGAAATAGAATGTCCAAGAAAAGGGCAGACTATGGAAAAAAAACCTACATTACATCACATAATCACACATACAAAATTTAAAAATTACATATACACACATAAGCTACAAATTTAATGTGTTAAAGGTAAAAAGCAATCGCTGGAACGGGATTCTTTGGCATCTATTCCCCGTCTATACAGCGAAAAAGAAGCAAGTTGAAATACTTAAAGTGTATGAATTCTAAAATAAAATATATGCCAAGAATATTAAAAGTTAAAAACTCACCGGGCCACTTTTTAGGAAAAACCTTTTCCCAATGCTGTTAACACTTAATTTCTAATCAACAATCACATGGCGGAAAATCAGTGCATTTGGCCTGTAGACATTCCCCCCAATCCCTGCAGTTAAACCCAGCATCGTATGGGGAAGAAAGGTGATTTTTAGTGCCTTTGAAAGTGGCAGGGGTTTTGGGGGCCAAAGGGTGGTCTGGATTTTAGAAACTGCTGATCTCCTGGGATTTTCACGCACAACCATTTTGGGTTTAAGAGATGGCCCAAAAAGAAAAAAACACCAGTGAGCGGCAGTCCTGTGGGCGGAAATGCCTTGTTGATCCCAGAGGTCAAAGGAGAATGGGCAGACTGGTTCGAGCTGATAAAAAAGGCAACAGTGACTCAAATAGCCACCGTTACAACCAAGGTAGGCAAAAGAGCATCTCTGAACGCACAGTATGGCGAACTTTGAGGCAGATGGGCCACAGCAGCAGAAGACCACCCCGGGTGCCACTCCTTTCAGCCTAAGAACAGGAAACTGAGGCTCCAATTTGCCCAAGCTCATCGAAATTGGACAGTAGAAGTTTGGGAAAAAACGTTCCCTTTGGTCTGATGAGTCTCGATTTCTGCTGCGACATTCGGATGGTAGGGTCAAAATTTTGGCGTCAACAACATGAAAGCAGGGATCCATCCTGCCTTGTATCAACGGTTCAGGCTGGGGGTGGTGTGTCATGGTGTGGGGAATTTTTTCTTGGCACTCTTTGGGCCCCTTGTACCAATTGAGCATGTTGCAACCCCTTGTGGAATCTATGCCACAAAGAATTGAGGCAGTTCTGAAGGCAAAAGGGGGTCCAACCCGTTACTAGCATGGTGTACCTAATAAAGTGGCCGGTGAGTGTATATGCCAGGCACCAATTACATCGAAATATAGGTGTATATTCAGCTAATGTAGCTATAAAAAAACATGAGAATAAAAGCATGTACAGTGCAATAAGAACCATAAAAACCATAGTACCATTAAAACCATAGTAACAAATAAAATGTATGCCAAGATTACTAAAAATTTATATATGCCAAAATTATTAATTATATGCCAAACACCAAAATGTAGGTATATATAGTAAGAGAATGTAAAGTACAATAAAAATGGAGGACATTAAAACAATAAAAATAAAGTAAAAGGCCCCCCTAAATGACCAGCAATATAAACAAAATCCTAGAAATGTAAACAAATCCTCAAAAATTTAACTCTACCAACTCATTTAACCTTAGGATTGAGTTTGAAACCCCATACATCCATATGTCTCCCTTTCTCTGCAATATTTGAAACTTATTATTAGCATCATGGGGTACCTGATCTATTGGGTTGGATTTTTTAATTTTGGGAAAATCTTGATTATGGGGGTTCTTTAAAAAGTTTGCCTACACTTTGCCGATATCCCTTTTTTTTAACAGGCTCTATGTCCGTTCAGGCGCAAGCAGAGCTTGAGTAGTCCGTCCCACGTATTGAAGTCTGCAGGTCCCATGAATCACATAATAAACATATTTCTCTTACAGTCTGTGTTTTATCTTTTATATGGTATTATGCTCATAATGTAATTTGTGTAGCAGTAGTGATGGATGAGCAGCAAAAGGCATGTCCTAGAACCACAGCGGTGACTACCTGGGTTTTCTGTGATTGTCGCAGTCTTGTCTTTTGGGACCTTTAACCGGGCTGGACGCTATATGTTTTTTAGATTCGGCGCTCTCCTGAAAGATCAAATTGGGGCGTTCAGGTATTAGGCTTTGGAGAAAGGGATCCTTTTTGATTACGTGCCAGTGTTGGCTAGAATTTGTTTAATTTTTGTATGAGACGAATTGTACTGAGTTATTAGAGAGTATTTTTGTTTTGTAGGTCAGAATTTTTTGTTTTTGTTTGTTTCCCTCAGTATTTATGTCTTTTCTGTATGTTAAGCAATCCTTTTGTTTTAAGAGTGCGACTCTTTCTTCTGCATTCTCAAGGAGTTTCGAACAATACCCTTTTTCTTTAAAGCGATTTCTAAGTAGCTCAATTTGGGTTTTGAATAGAAGATCATCGGAACAATTTTTTCTTATCCTTCTATATTGGCCATAGGGGATATTGGCGATCCATGGCTTATAGACGCACGAGAACTTAATCGTTCCTAGCGATTCTGCTTTTACCATTAACACTATTATATTTGTACCTTATGTGTGTATATGTACATATATATGTATGTATGTGTGTATGTATATGTATATGTTTTTTCCATAGTAGCTGTCCTTTTTTGGACAGTTCATATTTCCCCCGCTAGGCACACCAATCCTACCTTATGCGTCTTTTTTCTACTGACGACTGTAAAACATATAGTGCACTGTTACACACAGGAAGGGACGAGCATGACTAGCTCGCCATTTTATTGGCCACTTCATTTTCCCTCTTTTTTTTTCCCTCCCTTTTTCTTCCAATCACCTCTTAGTCCATCTTTCCTATGGAACGAGTTTTCCCTTTGCTGATTGGCTTAGGGATGTCCATAGACTTCTATTGCACTAAAGTAGCTTTCCTCCTTATTGGCTAAGTAAAATTTCCCACACTTTTAGACCAATCACTAAATTTTTTTTTTATTTGAATTGTCCCGCCCTTATAGGATTGGTTGCTTCTCATTTTTTTTGTAATGTAACTTTCTTTTGTGATTGGGGTTTAGGATTTATCCAATCACTGCTAACTCTGTCTTTTAAAATTTGTGTTGTTTCCTGTACTCTTGCTGTAACACTTTTTATTGAAGAAACGCCTGATGGTGCGAAAAGCATTATAAGTGTGTGTTTTATATATGGAAAGGGTAACTCCCCTTTCATTTTTTTAAAGGAAATAAAAAACGTTTATTTAAAACCATATCCTCGCTAATCACGAGTTGTTTTTTCCTTCTGGAATTGAGCGCCGGGTCCATATTTTTCGTCCTCATCCTTGCTTTAAGAACCTAAATATTCATGTATCTAAAGTACCAGAAATGCTTTTCCAATAATTCCTACGTTCTTTTTCACTGTTTTTTTGTGCTAATGCTGATATTGGATTGTGTTAGTCCATTAGGCTATGTTTACACAGCACAGGTTTTTTTTAAGCAGATTCAGTATTTAGAAATCGCAAAAATCCGACTGTAACCCAGTGGCCCATAGACCGCAACAGAAAATCCATGCTGTAGTCTACACGGCATAGATTTTATACTGTGGGATTTATAAACCAACAGCCCTCCACCATAAGAACATATTCTATCTTCCAGCGGATTCCCATCTGATTCCCATACAGTCAATGTACTGGGTCAACAGGAAAACCGAAAACCCGCAGCAAAAATGCAGTACATCAATGTTTAAATGCAATTAGATTTTGGACTGCATTTTAATGTTTGCTGTGTAGCCTTAGACATTAAATGGAATAGCAGGGTGTTTCAGGACTAAATGACCAACATGATTATTTCAAGTCTCACCTAGTAGCTCTGAGACCCTCCCTTATCCACTTTCCATGTTTCTCTGTGTATCACACACCTATGCATAAAGTGCTGCTGAAAAAATTGTTTCCACCTTATCTAAAAGAACAGGAGAGAAATTGATATAATAGGTGAATGTTTACAATGATTAGCTGCAAAGTAACTATGTATTTGATCTATGTGTGCAGAATTTCTAGTGTATTTCTATGGAGAAACTTATCACTGATGAACATCTTTAAGTTGCATCTTTTAGAAATACATAGACTTTGCATGAGACAGAAGCTTCTATAACACTGTGCAATGATTTGCCATCATTTAACAGGACTCACACCCAATAACTAAAACCCGAAACGAAAACATATTTTTTAAATGTTTGTATGGCAAATCCACCCCAATTTTGCGGAACGGGAAAACCTTTTAAAAAGTTTACTGAGCCAAAATTTGTCACTTAGTAGCTAGAAAGTAAAAAATCTTGACCCGCAGAGAACAGCCCACAAGCACTAGTAATGCCCCCAGGGGGCATGGGGAATTTAAAAAAATGTATAAAGGGGGCTTGCTGATATGGGCTAAAAAGACAGAAGATCATAAAGGATATTGCCCCAAACAAAAGAGCCTGTCAAAAATGTGCTGTCGGGGAATTTTTGCAAAGTACATGTACGTAGACAATTTAAAAATGTAGACGCATATATATCATATTTTTGATGAGTTACTTTAGTTTTCTCCGGCGTTAATGCGCCTATTTTGGTTATTACAGTTCTTTTATATAGAAATAGGGCTCAAAATTTTTTTTACACAAAAAACACCAAAAAAATCTCGTTTAATGGACATACACCCATGTGTTTGGGTCCCCAATATCAATGGCAAACGGACAGACAACCGTCCCCTGGGCGGACGATTAAAGCCCCCCAAAGGGTTTCCTCCCATTTGCTGACCCAAACCCTAAGGGGGGCGGTCAATACAGAAAGCAGACAACCCAGACAAAACACAATAGTAGGATAGTCATGCAGAAAAGGGTCAAAACCAGAAAGAGCAAAAAGTCCCAAACACGGGCAAAAATGTGGGTCAAAAGGGGTTAAAAGGGTCAGAAACAGGACCCAAAAATAGTACACAAGTACCCCACTTAAGTGTACACATCACCACAAATTTCAAAAAGGGATCAAATCAGTTCAGAGCCCCAACCCATAGCATTTTGGAGGGCTCCCCACTCCGAACACAGCCTATATGAAGGTGCGTCAATCAACCCAGTCAAATCCCCCTGTACCCAGTACAAGGCTACAAAAAAATCAAGGGTGTATCAAAACGTTCCAAGTATACTGAAATCAGACAGTGCCAATTTGGACATAAAACTGGTTTTAAAACCCCGCACAGAACCAAAAGCATGGTCTCTGGCAGAGTACCGCAGGAAAGGTCATGACAATTTGGCTTTCACGTGTATAGAATTGTGATTGCAAGTAGGTGATCATTGTTATGGGTTAACTTTTTATACTTCTCAAAACACCATCGTGAATTCGTTGCCTGGAGCCCCAAGGAAAATATCCCCTTTTGTAGTAGTTCCCATTAACAAACATGTTAATGAAGAAGATAGGGGAAGGATGGAAGGGGTTAGACGGATTGAACCAGGGGTGGCATGTATTAACGGGGCTGTGTCAAAAGTCTGGCATTTTTTCAGCCCGACATCTAGCACAGCCCCATTCGCTATAGTTTTAAATCTCTCACCCCCCCAATATCAGGCGAAATTACAGAGCGCCCCAGCATTTTGTAATCGCCGATTTGGGGGCGTGGGAGGCGGGGGCACAAAACCCGTATGAAGTAAACATTTTTTGCTCAGCACATTACTGTGGAACAAGTAAACCATTTTTAAAGTGGTTTTTTAAAGCAAAAAATGTCATACAGCGCTAGAATCACCTGATTTATGACCCGCAGTAGACGGGTATAAACCCGGCACATTTAAATAAATCATGCGCATAAAAATTGCTATTTTAATGCCAAAAATCATACATGTTGCCCCAGGTGTTAGCATGGTTGGACTTATCTACAACTTATCTACATCATACAATAGAAATATATATACATCAAAGTCTTTCCTGCCATAATCCATGTTTTCAATAATATCCAGAAAAATTTTTGTTAGGAACTCAGCGGTTTTCTTTCTCATCAAATGCCAAGATTTTTGGCTTTCGAAAACTACAGTTGAGTATTCGCCCATATTATTTATCTTTCATATTCTTATTTGGTAAGCCTAAACAGGAATGTATATACTACTGAATTTGGCAGTCATGATTTCTGGCTAGGAGACTCCTGTGAGGCGTTATACTGCTAAAATTATCCTAAAAAGACAAAAAAAATTTTTGTATCCCCAAACTTTTTAAAAAAAGGTCGGGGGCATGCCGTCAGCTGCATATTTGGAATACTTAGATGAAATCCTTATCAAATGTGATTTCATTAAAAACATTTGTTTTTATTATACAAAAAAACATGCATTTTTACCACTTTTATTTGAAGCACTCAAATAAAAAAGAACCCATCTTGAATTTTTGTGCGCAAATTCTTTGCATATAATTAGCCTTTTAACCTAAAAAGGGGATCTGCGGGGGGTCTAAAGTATAGTCACTAGGGGGAGTCCGCAGGTGTGATTCGGGAGGCCAAACTGCGGGTTTTCATTAGCGGGGGGTGTTTGACCAAAACCCAAGCCCCTTTTTGGTGACCTAGTCACCCCTTCCTCCCAATGACATTTGAAAACCCCACCAAATCGGGGGGAATTTAGACACAACCCTTTTGGCAGGGCCCCCCGGGGAGGGGAGCGGCCCCTCACCTGTCCTCAACCCGCCTGACCCTTCGGCCCTTTCAGCCAGAGATAAAATAAAAATAATAATCTTTATTTTTATGGGCCCCAACAATCCGCAGCACTTTACAAATTATGAGGGAATAAGTCAGAAAAACAGACTTTAAATTTGTAAAAAACTATACAAATGGACACGAGGTGTGAGGGCCCTGCCGCAAAAGCTTCAATTATTGGGTGTATGGGTGAAAAAAAGGGGACAAGTGCTTGGGGTTTCAATGGACCGCCTTTTTACATAAATAATAGGGTGTACACATAAAAAGTGGATGAAACCGCCATCCCCAAAATACCTATATACGGAGTGCCGTGGGTCCAAAAAATGCAGGAAAGTGACGAATTGTGACAGAATTTGGGGGTTAACAATTAGGGTCTTGATGGCTTTTCAAGAAGATGAGTTTTCAAGCCACTTTTAAAAAGGGAGGGGGTTTTGAGTGGGCCCGATCACTGGGATAACATGTTCAGGAACTGGTGCAATACGTCAAAATCTTGGATGGGGGGAGGTTCGGATAGGGGGTGTGTAATCTTTGACATACGAGCGGAGAAGGGGGGGTGGTAACGGATGAGGGAGGGGATGTAGGGGTGGGTTTCAGCGCTTGGGGGAGCCTTTGGGGAGGTGTGCGTTTAGTTGTTTCGTACTGAAAGGCAGCCCCGTGAATACAAAAAGGGTAGAGCACATATGCGGTGGAAAGAAAAAAAAAAAAAGCCCGGCTGCTCATTCCCCGGACAGATTGGAGGGGGAGAGTTTTCAAAAGGAAGACCAACAAGTAGGGGGGTTACGTAGTAAGACGAGAAAAATAAGAGCAACAATGAGATTTGAGTTGTTTCCACAGTGAGAAACGGGTGGGTTTGGAGATTTCCGAGGGTGCAGTACAGGAGCGGCAGGGGTTGATAAAGGGGGGAAAAGGACAGATCTGAGTCTATATAACCCCCAACAGCGGGCCTGCCCTAGGAGTTATGGGGGGCCACACACGGAGAGAGAAATAGCGGGGGAGGTCGGTTAGTAGATGGTGGGATGACTAGAATTTCCCTTTTATGATATTTTGTTTAAGAAGAGAGAGGAACATGATTTAGAGACAGCGGGCAGACATCAGGTTTTTTTGTAGCAGGGGGGAGTGATGTTCGGGAGGAAGGTATATTAGTGTCATCACATAAGATGACAAATCTCTGATGGTTTGTCCAATGGGGGCTTGTAATAGAAAAAAGGGGAGGCCACCAGAACGGGTCCCTGAGGAACCCCCCAAAAGCAAGAAGGGGGGGAGGGGGGTAAAACCCAAAATTTCACGAAGGGGCAGTCAAAAGGGAGAAAGAACCAAGAGAGGCAGTGTCCTGGTTCCCTCACTGACATGTTGAAGGGGGTGGTGATCAACAGTGAAATGCGCAGAGAGATCCAAAGAAGCAGCAATGATAGTTCCCCCGAATTTTTGATTCAGAATCATTTGAAACTTTAGAAAAAGCATTTCTGTGGGGTTAAAGAGCGAAACCCCGGTTGGAAAGGGGCAAGAAAGAGTTAGCAGAGAGATAGCGGTTTTAGGCGAGAGTAACCAAGGTTTCCCGGAGTTTTGGGGATGAAGGGCAGGGTTTGAGACTGGTCGGGGGTTTGGGGACGCAGGAAGGGTCCGAGAGGGCTTTTTCAGTAAGGAGTTATCAAATGTTTAAAGGGGGAGGAAAGATCCCCTGGGGGAAGAGATTTTCAGATTGAGTGAGGTAGAAGGACAGCTAAAATGGATGGCAAGGGGAGGGAAGGGGTCACTAGACTTGGGGGGCGAGCGACAGGAGAAGCCTGGGAAAACCCCTTTTTTCTATGTCGGGCAAGGGGGGGAAAAAGCAATTTGAGGATGTATGGGGGGCAGATTTGGAGATTTTGATGTATGTTTTGCCCCGGGTACTGTCAATTTGTTTAAGTAGGCCCGTCTCAGCACAGAGGTTAGGACCCGGGGGGAGCTTTAGGTTGAGGAGGGGTTGGAAGGTGTCGAATAGACTTTTTTTGGTTTTTTTTAATTGGGATAGGGGGGAAAAATTCTTGTTTTGGGGCCCGTGAAAACGAATTTTAAGTCTGAGCATAATTTGTAGTGGAGAAAGTCTGCAGGTAGCTTTTACTTTCTCCACAGCCCCCCCAGCACTCTGGAACAAGTGCGATGGGGATCTGAGGGGGTTTGCCAACTGCCCCGGGGTCTGACTCTGGTGGGCGGTGTTGAAGGTCCAAAAATTCCCGGGGGGTAGTGAGAGTTTCATTGTAATGTTTAAAGCCAGGTCAGGACAGGGAGTGGGAATTGGGGGGGTGAGCACTGTATGGGCCTGTGAGTTTCCCGAATGTTTATAGAGCGGGTATTTCGGAAGGGCGATAGGGAAGTGTGTCCAGAGAAGGCTAAATTGTTTATATGAAGGAGATAAGGGTTTTATCAGAATTCATAAGGAGAGTTGGGGAAGATCTACTAGTGGTTGGGGTCAGGCCACTATACAGCAGGACGAACTCTTGAGGATAGTTTAGCGCTTCTTGCACAAAAAGGTGGGGGAGACATCCCTGCTTTTGCTGTAGGCTGATAGTATGTGCGGGGAGGGACACGGGGGGTTTTGTTACAAGCAGTCAGCACTCATACTGGGACCGTTGAAAAGAATAGCATAGGGGGAAACACAAATCGTGATGATGTGCCATCGCCTAGGAGGGTGCAGCAAGGGCTTCTCATCATCGTCGGGATAAAAAAAGGGTTCAGCTGGCTTCAGGGAGTGGCACAGCCCGCAAAGCGGTAGTGGGCTGTGTACAGGGGGTGGCGCAGCGCCGGTCGGGAGCCAAAAGACCACTGGTAAAGACCGCTTCGCAGGTCCCGAAAATACGGGACAGGGCTCAGGAGGCAGCAGTGGTTGAGCACTCAGTTCGGACGGTGGCAGTAAAATACCTTCCGGCGGTGTGGCATTTTTTTGCTAAGACCCAGAGGAGGCGAACAGTGTAATGAAATCTTTGGGGGTGAACTGGCCAGGACTAACGTTGCACCACGGCCCCCGCGTCAACACATGCAGCGTCCATCCAGTGCCTGAGAAAACGGCTCAGATGGGTGGTCCAAGACAACGTATGCGTCCAACCATCCCAAGGGCAAAGCTAACTGTGCCCTGTCCAAGTTGTTGGTACTGCAAACCCTCCCCTTCCAATTGGTGGACTCAGCACTGTTCAGAGAACTAATGGCTTGTGCCAAGCTGAGGTTGAGAGTCCCAAGCCGTAATTTATTTTCCAAGAAGGCAGTACCAGCCCTTCACAAATATGTAGAACAGAAGGTGGGCCAGTCCTTGAGCCTATCGATTTCTTCCAAGGTGTATGGCAGCACGGACGTGTGGAGCTTTAACTACAGTCAGGGACAGTACATGTCCTTTATGGCCCACTGCGTGAATGTGCTTCCTGCCCAGCCCCACCAACAACTTGGACAGGAGACACCGCTTTCTCCTACACGTTGTCAAACTGCTGCTCCCGCCTCCTTCTCCACCACCACCACCTCAGCCTCCAGTCTTGCTCCATCATATCACATGTGCAGGGCACAGTGGTGTCACGCAGTTCTACACCTGGTTTGCCTGGGCGAACAAAGTCACACAGGGGAGGAACTGCTCCGCGTCATGCAACCCAGAATCAAGGTGTGGCTTTCTCGGCGACACCTGCAAAGCGGAACCATGGTGACAGACAATGGTAGGAACATGGTGTCTGCGCTGCACCGAGGAGGGATGACCCATACGCCCTGCATGGCGCACATGTTTAATCTGGTTGTCAAAAGGTTCCTGAAGTCTTCCACCCATCTGCAAGACATTCTAAAAATGGCCAGGAAACTGTGCATGCAGTTCATCCATTCCTACAAAGCCAAGCACACTCTCCTTGAGTTGCAGCAGCAGAACGGCCTCCCCCAACATAGGCTGATTGTAACGGTTTGCGCCGCGGTCCACGGACCGCGGTCGCACCCGTGTCCCCCGAGGCAGGTCCCCCGGCGGGGACGGGTGCCGCCGGGGGCCCTACTGTCGCCCGTGGTCGCATCCTCCCGTCTCCTCACCTGACGGCGCTCCCGTTCGGTCCGCGTCCCCTGCTGGCCGGAGCGCATGCGCGCCCCCTAGCACGCGCGCGCTCGTTCATGTAGATTTAAAGGGACAGTGCACCGGTAATTGGCTAATTGCCGGGCGCTGTCTCTATTTACGTTTTGGAACACGTCACTTCCCCGCTGGATCTTTGTTGCCCTGTGCCTTTGAGAAAGCGTTCCTGATAGTATAGTTGCCTTGCCGTGTACCAGACCTTGCCACGTTTCTCGACTCCGAACCTCTGCCGCCTGCCCTGACCTTACCGCCTGTCCATGACCACAAACCTTTGCTGCCTGCCCTGACCATACTGCCTGCTCACCACTACTATTCTTGGATTACGATTTTGTACCTCGCTGCACCTCGGCTGCCGCCGCAAGCAAGTCACGTCGGGGGTAACGACCTGGTAGCCTCACGCCGCAGCAAGTCCATCCCGCTTTGCGGCGGACTCTGGTGAAAACCGGGGGCTACTTAGATTCCGTTCCCTGGCGTGGCTTACTCCATCGCTTGCGGTGGTCCAGTGGATCCACTACCAAGTCTGTTACACTGATATGCGATGTTTCCACCCGTTGGAATTCCAGCCTCCATATGTTAGATCGCCTGTATGAACAGAGAAAGGTCATTAACGATTTTTTGATGAGCCACGCAGACAGGAGTACTCCCCTGTGTCATTTTGATGTCAGCCAGTGTCAGCTCATGCGGCACACCTGCAGTTTGCTCAGGCCCCTTGAGAAGGCCATGTTATTTGTAACTGCTTTATGTCCTGGAACAGATGCTGCAAAATCTGTCTGGTCAGGGTACTGGAGACGTGGCGACTACATCTCACAGCCACGTGAGTCCGGTGGGGGCTGAACTGGAGGAGGAGGAGGACATTGGAGCACAAGAGTGTCTGGCAAAATGAGTGGTTTTTCTACTCAGGTGACAGGAGAGGAGGAGCAGGAGCATCCGGAGGAGGTAGAGGGAGATGAGGAAGACGAGGCAGATGACCCAGACACACCGTGGCAGTATACAGTGGAGATGGAAGCAGGGAGTCCCTCAGAGTTACTTGTGCAGATGGCCCTCAGCATGCTGATTTGCCTGGCTAGTAGCAGCCGAATAGTCAACATCCGGCAGAGGGATAATTTTTGGCTCTTCACCCTCTTGGAACCTCGCTACCGGTCCAAAATGGGTGCCTTTTTTCCACCTGCCGAGAGGGAGATGAAACTTGCGTACTATAGAGAAATCCTATCTAGTCAGTTGGCCGCTGCCTATGTGCGCCATTGTCCATCCTCTGGCAGGTCTGACCGGGGGGTTCCTCATCGATCACGTACCACTGCCACGGCTGCTGTGGGGAGTAGCAGCTCCATCAGCAGCAGCCTAAGTCTGGAGTCATTGATGAGCAGCTTCCTTCACCCGCCTAGTGAGGAGAGTACTCACCAACAGCAGCAGGACCTGGAGCAGACCCTGAACCAGCAGGTGGTGGCCTACTTGGACAGCACTCTGCCACCTCAGGTAGAAGATCCACTGGACTACTGGGTAGCCAAACTTGATGTGTGGCTGCAACTTGCCGAGTTTGCCCTGGAGAAGCTGTCATGCCCAGCCAGTAGTGTAGTATCAGTCCAAAAATTTTTGATAAATTGACTGCACACTATGATTGATTATTTTGTTGCAAACACACAAAGGAGTATTTTATTGCAAAATTTACTACAGGCTCCAGTGAAGGTATTTAAATGTGACTGTAAAAGACGTTTCGGTCATCCGACCGTTCTCAAAAAGTCACTGAAATGAATACAGAAAAGAAAAACATATAAACAAATATAAAACAAACATCATAAACATAAGTACTCAACAAAATATATACAATCCATATAAACACGCAATATATACAAAATACATGTGAATATATACAAAAATCCATCTATGTTACTAGGATGGGATTGCAATACTGTAATGAAAATAGAATAATACAGAGTATTACTAGAGATAATACAGTCTGCTCTCAAGCAAGATACAACACAGAGTATTAATGTGGTATGCTCTCAAACAAGATACAATACATACTGAACTGGGAATAGACTAATACAGAGTGTTAATGCAGTATGTTCATGAATACAATATAATATATATTGAACTGGGGACAAACTAATACAAAATATTACTAGAAGTAATACAGTATGTTCTCAAATAAACTATAATACATAATGGATTGAGTATGGGGATTACTTAACAATGTCCACCAGCAATAATATAGCAACTGCAAGGCACGTATTAGAAAGATTCCCAGGTGCTGAACAAGCTATTATACCCTGTTGTGCCCTAAGTTGTAAAACTTACCGATAGAGAGAACTGAGGAATGGAAGAAATGGGCCGTAGCCCTAATAAACACAGGAGCCAGTGCATGAGAGGTACAAGTGAAGGAATAAATAGAGGCAGTTGTCCTGGCCGTTCCTGCCGGGAAACCGGAAGTCAATCGCCACCTACGTCACTTCCGGCACTGAAGAAGTGTGGGAAATGTAGTTTTGAATCAAACAGGCATAGGAGAATGGCACATGCACACTAGAGGCATGGCTCTGAGAGAACACAGAAGCGAAGATGGAAATTATTATTGACAGAGAAGCATAGGAAATAAAATGTGAATAAAGTGATGGAAAGATTAATAAAGAACACAGCACCCATATACATCCACAAGATAGTAAACAGAGGGAGGAGAAGAAAAGGGGAAAAATATACAGTAGTAATAAACAAAGAATATAGATGAAAAATGGCCAACGTATTTCATAGTAATGAATGTAGAAAAAAGGAAGGACAGATAAAACAAGTAAGAGAAGAAAAGAGAAAAATAAAGAGCAAATATGAAAACCAGAGAGCAGATACAGTACATAAAGTATATAAGAAGCATAAAGAAATAATAATAAACAGCTATTAATGAAAAGGTGAACCAGACAGACAAAAGAAAAAGAGAAAAAAGAAAAGGGAGAGAAGAAAAACAACTTCACTGTAATCTCACCCTGTTGTCATCCTGCACTACCGTAGCTGAAAGAAAAAAATATATTTTGAATTAGTATAGAATGTCAAAACATAAAATCGCATTCTCTATTTAAACCGTGAGGATGAAGAGTGTTAAGTCTATGGATCCATAATGATTCCTTTTGCCTAAGTAGGCGTTGGTGGTTACCACCTCTACGAGGTCTTGCTACATGTTCAAGGATTTGAAAACGTAATTGGGAGATATTGTGTCCTGCTTCCTGGAAGTGTGCTGGAATTGGCAACCAAGTTTTACCACAGTGGATGGAGGATTTATGGCTAGAAAGCCGGTCCTTCATCCGTTGTGTAGTTTCGCCTATATATAAGAGGCCACATGGATATTTCAGAGCATAGATCACAAAAGTACTGTTACAAGTGAATGAGCCTTGTATTGTATACCTTTTAACTGTCCATGGGTGGGATATAGTGTCTCCTCTAATTACGCTGGAACAGTGACAACACTGTAGGCAAGGGTTGGTTCCCTGTCTAGGTGTAGAAAGAGTGGACTGAACCTTACCAGTCTTTTGTGATCCAATGTCAGCTTTCACAAGTATATCTTTCACATTTTTGGGGCGTTTGGAACACATGAGAACTGGATTCTGAAATACTGTGATATTAGCTTCACCCAAGATGTGCCAATGTTTTTTAATGACCTTATGAATAGCTGACATTTTGTGATGATGTGTATTCACAAATGGAAGTCTTTCAAGTTTTGTTTGTAAAGATGAACTCATATTATCATAGTTCTTTTAATGATCGGGGTGTCCTCCATAGAATTTATCTTTCATGGATTTTGTTATCTTGTTCCATGTTGGATGGGGAGATTCCCTCTGCCCCTTGTGAATTGAGACTTAGGTAAGGCACTTTTTACAGAGCGGGTGTTCAATGTGGCGGAGGCCCATGTACCCCAAGGGGAAAACCGCTTTTCCCCGAAATGGGGAAAGGGGAACTGCCCTTTTGTAAAGATGAACAGGTGTGGATCAGCAGGATTTTCCACAAACCAATGCCTTAAAATCGTTGGGTCATCCTCTAAAATTTTAAAAAAGGTCGGATTCTTCTGGCAAATTGTCTCGTTTTTTGATGCCCCCACCGCTGATGCCACTATCTGCTGCCAATGCTCCATCTGCCCCCCCACCTTTTTTACAGGAGGGTATTGCCACCCCCCCTCCACACTCTGTCATTGTGCCACTCTGGGCCTATGATTTGCTCCCACCTTCTCAACTTTGTCTTTGCCACCCGTGGTTTGGTTTGTTGCTGCCCCCTTCTCAATTGTCATTTGCCACTTGTGTTTAGGAATTGCGCCACTCCATATGTGTGATTGTGCACTCTGGGGTAGTTGTTGTGCCCCCTTCCCCCTTTGTCATTGCCACTCTGTGGTCTTTTGACATTGCTGCCACCTCCTACTGTGTGATTGTCCCCACTCTGTGGCCTATGTGTTGCTGCCACCTTCTAAACCCTGTCAGTGCCACTTGGGGCCCTCTGATTTTGCCCCACCTCCTATGTGTGATTTTTCCCAATTTTGTGGTCTAGTGTGTTGCTGCCCCCTTTTTCAACTTGTCTTTTGCACTCTGTGGTTAGTGACTTTGCTGCCACTCCATACTGTGTTTGTGCCACTCTGGGCCTATGTGTTGTGACACTTTCCCCTGTTTTGGCCACTTGTGGGTAGTGATGTTGCGCCCTCCTACGTGTGATTGTCCCACTTTTGGGCTAGTGATTTTGCTGCCACCTTCTCAATTGTCTTTGCCACCGTGGTTAGTGATGTTGCTGCCACCTCACCTCTGTATCGTCCCCACTCTGTGGGCTAGTGATGTTGCCGTCCATATGTGTGTTTGGCCACTCGTGGGTGGATGTTGCTCCCCCTTCTCAATTGTCATTTGCCCCCTGGGGCCTACTGATGTTGCTCCCACCTTTTAAACCTGTCTTGTGGCCTCTGTGGGTTTGTGTGGCTGCCCCCCTACTGTGTGATTGTGCCACTTTGGGGTGTGATGTTGTGCCACCTTCTAAACCTGTCATTGTGCCACTCTGTGGGTGTGATGTTGCTGCACCTCCATACTGTGTGATTGTGCCTTTGTGGTCTAGGATGTTGCTGCCCCCCTCCACCTTGTCATTGTGCCCTCTGTGGGTTGTGAGTTACTGCCACATCAATACTGTGTGACTGTGCCACTCTGTGGGCTAGTGATGTTACTGCCACCTCCATACTGTGTGTTTGTGCCACTCTGTGGGCTAGTGATGTTGCTGTCACCTTCGTAACTTGTCATTTGCCACTCTGTGGTTGGACGTTGCTCCCACCCCATACTGTGTGATTTGCCACTCTTGGCCTCTGATATTGCTGCCCTTCTAAACCCTGTCTTTGTCCCCACTCTGTGGGCTAGGGTTGTTGCTGCCCCTCCTACTGTGTGATTGTGCCATTTTTGGGGTCAGTGATGTTGCTGCCCTCCACACCTGTCATTGTGCCACTTTGGGGGCTAGTGTGTTTCTCACCCCCAAAATTGTGTGATTGTCCATCTGTTCCCTCTGATGTTGCTGCCCCTTTCTAACCGTCTTTCCCCACCTTTGGGTAGTGATTTTTTCTGCCGCCTCCACACTCTGTGTTGTCCCACTCTGTGGGTGTGTTTTGCTGCCCCCTTTCTAAACCCTGTCATTGTCCCACCTGTGGGTAGAAATGTTGCGCCACCCCATCTGTTTGATTGTGCCACTTGTTGGCTGTGAGTTGCTGCCCCCTTTCCAATTTTTCATTTCCACTCTATGGTCTGTGATGTTGCTCCCACCCACACTCTTCATTGTGCCACTCGTGGGCTAGTGATGTTACTCCCACCTCCATACTGTGTGATTGTGCCATTTGTGGTTAGTGTGTTGCTGAAACGACCACTATATCACTGGAACCCCCTTTGGTTTCTAATGCTTTTCCCCCTCCCAAAACTCTATGACGTTGCCATTTGTTTGGTTTTCACCTTTTTTTAATCTGTCGGGAATGAAAAGGATAGGATTCCCCTTGATTAGCTAGAAAAAAGCAGGAGTGGATACAGAACCGAAGAATGCAAATTCCCATTTTTGGTCATTTTGTTTTGGATCAACTCCTGTTTGTTTTTTTGGGTTTTTTCAATGCTGATGGTTATTGATGGACTGAAAGCGGAACTGACGGATGAAAGAAGGGAACTGATCAGTGATGTCAAAGCAGAATTACGCCCAAAATCTCTCCCCTCTTTTGGGGGGTTTCATGTACGCGTTTAACGAACAGGTTTTCATAAACTGTGGAGTCATCTGTGTAAAAGGACTGCGCTCTTTGAGGCTATTGAGGTTTTTGGCCCCCCAGCTCGGTTCTTTCCGGTGGCGCGACATTACTTGTCAGGCTGCATTCCCACTTTAGGGTTTTTGGCCGTTTTGCCCCTGTTAACGTCCGAGAAGTGAGTGTGAAGCGGTGCTTGTCATCTGCATGTTGTACTAAAACACAGATTGTATGAAGACCCAAACCCTGCTCCCTATGCATTTTTTTACATGGCACAACGTTTACAACACCTTAAGGCTCTCTGCAGCAGGAAAAAAGTGTTTTTACGTGATTTGTCGCAAATAAATTGGGTCGAAAAGAATTTGCCCAAAAAATTTTGCGAACTTTGGGGAATCGAATTTTTTTGAGAAATTCCCTCTAGAGCCCCCTTTATGGCTGTAAGAAATGCTCCATCAAGGGATGGTAATTTGCACTATCCGCTGGATGCCTCCCAGTTTTATGAATTAGAGTGGTATGGGAAGGGGACATGGAGCCTGGGATCGGAGAATTATAGAGTGGGAGCATGTGGGGATCCAAAATCTCCAAATATACTTTGTAGTAAAGATGAGGGCCTGGCACCTTAATCAACGAGAGCGCCCTGAGTTCCTCCATCTCCACAGGCGGGTTAAGGGTGCGGGGGGTCTTTGGTGGAGTCAGGCAGTGGGAAAGATGAAGGGGAAAACCCCAATAAACCTTGTACCTCGTCCTATTTTGTGGAAGGCGAAGGCAAGGAGTAAAATTTTTAGAAAAAATGTTTAAACTTTTTCAAATGGATTTGGGATCATAGAAAAGTGTCCCCTCTCTATCACGCCAGGCTTGCGGCATGGATTTAACAGTTCTCTTCTTAAGCTGTCTAACTAAGATAGCATGGGCTTTATTAAAGTATTCATAAAATCTTTGTTTAGAATAGAGAAGGAGCTTTTCCCCCTAGCGTGCGATTTCTTTAAGATGTTTCTGCTTTAATTTTTTGCCCCAGTTGGGGAAAATTGGGGTGGGACATATTTCTTCAAGCTGTTTTTAAAGGGTGTCCTAAAGGGGGTGTTTCTTTCCCTTTTTAGAGCCCGGGCTATGCTCTTACCACGGAACACTGCCTTGTGCGCTTCCCATAGGATGGCAACAGAGGAGACCGAACCAGCATTTAAGTCAAAGTAAGAAACAATAGATTCTTTTAATTTATCTCTATGAATTGACTGCTTAATTAAAGCCTCAGTAAGTCTCCAATGGCAGGTATGTAGATGGGGGGTCGGGAAATTAAGATCGACCCTGACTGGGGCATGATCCGACCACGTAATGGGTTTTATTCTGGATCCTAGCAATAAACGCAAGGTCGGAATGTTACCAACAAAGAAGTCGATTTTGGTATGTATTTTATGAGGGTCGGAGAAGAAGATAATTCTTTCTCTTTAGGATGGTTAACTCATCACAAGTCAAATAGGCTGTGGGCTCTAATCACTTTCCTAAAGGCCGAGGAAATTCTTGCTTGGTAGGGATTAAGCGATCTACCTCTAAGGGCATCAGTCCATCAGTCCATTACCTCTGAAAAGGCCATGTTGAAGTCACCTCTCAGCAGGAGAAACAAGACAGGACACCTGGAGAACGTGGCTAAATTGCAGTATTAGGAGAATATACATTACATCGTGTGAGAGATTGACCAGAAAGCTTATCATTGAGGACAACATATCTCCCTGTCGGATTGACAAATGAAGAAATACCTTAGGACAGGTGTTTGTGATTACTATAGCTACTCTGGCCTTATTCTTCTGGCTAAGGGCACTAAAAGCTAACAGGTATGTTGATTTAGCAAAGTTAAACGATCCAGCAGTCATAGTGTGTCTCTTGTAGAAAAACAATATCAGCCCTCAGGGCTTTGCATTCCATAAGAGCCAGCCGCCTCTTGGCATTAGAGTTGAGGCCTTTAACATTCAATGAGAGACATTGAACCATGATATAAGAGCAATATACCCATTAAGTGAAAACAAATTGTAGGGCTAGAGAGGAGAATTACACAGCTCTATTACAAATAGTACAGATAAGTCTTAAACAAGACAACAAAGTAGAGGGAGTGATACAGAGGAAATAGAGAGGCAAGACAAGACTGACAAAACAAACCAAGACATAAATGTAACCAGAGAATAATATAGTAACAATAGGGGTTACATTTTCCCAATCGCCTCTTCTCTGGTTCCGGCGGGCTGGAGGTGTATAACGGGAAAAACACCAAGAGGGTCTCAAATGAGGACCCCCCCTTAAAGGCTTTTTGTGTATTCTACCCTTGATAGGGTTTTTGTAGGGTTTAGGTAGGAGGTTTAGGTGCAGGGCAATCCTTTTTGGGGTGTTTACCTTTCTTACAGTAGGTAGGGTGTATTCATTAGGGGAAGTATATTTTTTTTAAATTTAAACAATATTGTTTTTATAGGATTCAATTCTCTTTCTGTGATTCATAAAAAAATAATTAAAGTTCAAATCACCCCCATTTTGCCATTTTACAAATAAAAAAATTAAATTAAAATTACACATAATTGGTATTGTCGAGTCTTTAAAAGCCCACTCTCTTAAAACATAATATAATTTATCCCGTGAGATGAGCACCGTATAAGAAAAAAAATTCCAAAAGCCAAAATTGCTTTTTTGGTAATTTCACGTCCCCTGAAAACTGAAATAAAAGTGAGAAAAGAGTTGCATGTATTCCAAACTTTTACCAATAAAAAGTATACTTCAGCCCACAAAAAATCCACCCTCACTCAATTCCATAAGTAGGGATACAACAAAAGCTATTTTTTGCTGAAAATGGCTCTATGGCATAAATTTCAAAAATATAATTTTTTTACGGTACCAAAACATAACAAAAATCCTACATGTTGGGTATTGCCAGATTCATATTAACCTCTAGAATACAGGTAACACTGAAGATTGAATGCTGTAAAAATAAAACTCCTGCAAACATGGCACAAGTAAGTTTTTTTCACATTCTGCCCCACTTAGAATTTTTTCTTTTCCAATATACTCTATACTACAATAAGTGACACAAATAGAAAGTCAATCTTTTCCCACTAAATAAAAGCTCTCCTATGTCTATATATGTGGAAAAATAAAAAAAGTTATGGCTCGGGGTAAGCACGGAGTTAAAAAAGAACAAATGGGACAAAAAAAAAAAAATAGGCCTCGGTGGGAAGGGGTTAGAGTCTGAACTTTTACCATAGTAAATAATGGGGAATGTATTTCAGACGCGAAATCCGTTCCGGAATGACATTGCAAATACGTGTCACAAAGTGTGGCACGTATTTGCAATGTAATTCCGGAACAGATTTCGCGTCGCAAATATATTACACAGTATGAAGAATAAAATGGATTTGTCATTGAAATGAATTACTTAATAAACAGACATAGCCAAGTGCTAGAACAATTAAATCAATGTATTAATACATTTGTTACAATAACATTAATGACAATATATATATTAGCTTCAAAGAAAAAAAATATCCACTACAAAATGTATTCCAAAGTCCGTGGAAATTACACTAATTTAACATAACATAAGCCAATGCAGATGTTGGACAGATGTTTTATTAAACATTTTCCATAACAACAATTTTAGATGTTTTGGGCTGCTTTGAAGTTTAATGCAATTCAGTATATCCAACAAAAGGCTTGCTGGGACCTGTGGTCCGCCAAGCAGGATTTCTTGCTTAATTATTTATTCTTCTTGACAACATTCAACTAGGTCTGCCTGTCGGAGCTGTAAAGCGCTGCAATGCGCCTCACTTTGCTAACCCGCAATCATGCATGCCTCGGAGTTTTCGAATTTGCCGCGTCCATCCCCAGAACGCCCACGGCGCGCCCATTGCACTCACCTTCATGTTAGGCACAGCCGAAAGTGGCGAAGGTTGCGCCTAACATCGCATCCCTGCGTCCGACAGGGGATTCAACACGGTGAGGCGCAGTTTTCGCCAGAAAACAGACGCTACTCCGATCATACATGTCGCCCACTGTTCTTTTTTTGTAGGCTTCATTTTTTCATGTAGTTTTTATGTGGATTTTTGCACATATGTTCCAAACTCTGTTATCAGTCCTTATAATAAGGTAAAGCCCATCAGAGTTAAGTCCAGTAGTCCAGTAGTCCAGTAGTCCAGTGGACAAAAAATGACCTGAAAACGAATTACTAAAAACGTTCATGAAACTGCGTTTTCTGTCCACTGTCTGTCAAAAGCAGCTGAAGAAACGGCCGTATTTTGCTGCGATTTGCTTTTTTTGCCGCGTTTATTACTCGCGTTTTTTTCTTGTCTTTAAGTCTGTTTTTTAATGTCTGCATAAATTAAGCTATTGAATGTAACTCCACCCTACAAAAGGGGATATAAAGCACATTATTGCATTTATATGTCATTTTGTAAGTTGTTTTACGGATTTTAACTTTATCTCATGTTTGTCGCCAAAAATAAGGTTTTTTTTTTTACGGATTTTGGTTTAAAATCCGTATTTTTGGTACGGAAAAACTTGGTGCAAAAATTTTTTTTACGGATTTTGGCTATAATTTTTTTAGGATCTGTCTAAATTGTTGTCGCCAAAAATACGTTTTTTATGGATTTTGGCCCTTTGGTGCTAAAATCCGTATTTTAATAATCTTGTAATAATCTTTAGTAATCTTGCGTTTTTCACCCAAAAATTTTTTTTTTTACGGAATTTGGCCTCAAAGTCCACTTTTTTATGGCTTTTGGTGCTAAAATCCGTATTTTTATTGATTTTAGCACTATTAAAGTTATCTCGTGTTTGTCGTAACAAAATACTTTTTTTTACGGATTTTGACCTTCAAGTCCATTTTTTTTACGGATTATGGTGAAAAAAAAATATTTTTACAGATTTTGCCTTTTATGAAGTTATCTCGCTTTTGTCGCCAAACATATGTTCTTTACGGATTATGTCCCTAAAATATGTTTTTTATGGATTTTGGCGCTGACACACTTATTTCGCTTTTACAGCAAAAAACTATTTTAGCGCCATGACCCATAAAAAAACTTATTTTTTAGCAACAAAATACGTTAAAAAAACATATTTTTAGCAACAAAAGCAAGATAATGTTAGAAGAGCCAAAATCCCCCAAAAAGTATTTTAACGACAAAATCCGTAAAAAGAAGTATTTTTTTTCCTAAAAAGCGTATTTTTAGTGCCAAAAGCGAGAAAACTTAATGTGCCAAAATCCATAAAAAAAACATATTTTAGTGACAAAATCCGTAAAAATGTATTTTAGCGCCAAAACCCATTAAAAAAAATGTATTTTAGTGACAAAATACGTAAAAAATTAATTTTAGGAACAAAAGGAAGATAATTTTAGAAGAGCCAAAATCCGTAAAAAAAAACGTATTTTTAGCGTCACAAGTAAGATAACTTTGTTGGCGCCAAAATCTGTAAAGAAAAGGATTTTAGCGCAACAATCCATAAAAAAATGGATTCTGGTGCCAAAATCAGTAAAAAAAAAAAAATTATTTTTAGCGTCACAAGTGAGATAACTTTATTAGCACCAAAATCTGTAAAGGATTTTAGCGCCAAAATCTGTTAAAAAAAAAACGGATTACTGTGCCAAAATCCATAAAAAATTTATTTTTTACTTTCGAAGCGAGATAACTTTATTAGCGCCAAAATCTGTAAAGAAAAGGATTTTAGCCCCAAAATCCCTAAAAAAAGGGTTCTTGCGCCAAAATCCATAGAAAAACTTATTTTTTTGTGTCAGAAGCGAGATAACTTTATTAGTGCCAAAATATGTTAAGAAAAGTATTTTAGCGTCAAAATCTGTAAAAAAAAAAACTTATTTTTTGTGTCAGAAGCGAGATAACTTTATTAGCGCCAAAATATGTTAAGAGAAGGATTGGACCAAAGCATGATCATTTAATTACGAACGGTAAAAACAAGGACACATCAGACACTTGTATGCAAATTTGATAAGGTATAGCCTCTATTAACACCCACTATAGGTGGGACTTTGGTCTCCTGGGTGGGTTTTCATTGAAAAATCGCGGCAAAAAACATCATGAAAACGCGCAAAAAACGCGCCAAAAGACGTCCAGCGCTTTCCATAGAATCCTGTAGTAAACTTTCTGCCCTGCGCTGGCGTTTTTTAGAACATGTTGCAAAAGACAGGCAGTAGAAAAAAAAAAGAGCAGAAAAAAGAAGCTCAGTGTAGACAGCAGCACATTTTTACATTAATAGTCTATGGGAGATGTTTTCAGTCGTTTTTCCAGCATTTTTGGAAAACGAAAAAATGCTGAAAAAAACGGACGTTTTTCTGTGCAGTGTAATGTGTAATGACTAGGGCATGGCTTCTGATGACGGATGACAAACTTGACTACATAGGATACTTACTGTTAAATCTTGTTGAGTAAAATTACAGAGCAGTTAGCGTAAAGTTGTAGAAACATAGTACTAACAGAAATACATTTAAATGAGAATTTAAATGAGAATCCTTTGATGTGTCGACCTCCTGCTAGGACAGTTCCCTATCTGGCTTTTGTAAGCTGGGTCTGGCTGTCTTCTGCCTAATTGATTTCTTCCTGTGACATGAGTGGAGCTTGGGTGATTTTTGCAATCTGAGTGACTTTGAAGTTGGGGGTGTGGCTTTGTCATTTTTGTGTCAATTTTCCTCACACCTCCCCACTTTTGAGGGTATTAAAGGGCAGCACCTCTCAGTGTTCTCCCATGCACCCGCTCGCCGTCACTCCCTGTCAGAACAACCCATCGGTGTTGCCGTGGTCTCGGCCCTTCCACTGGCGAATGGTGAAGTGGTACTGATGGAGCGCCAGGCTCCAATGTAGCAATCTCCCATTGGTTCCGGAGACTGTGTGTAACCAGCTCAAGGGCTTGTGGTCTGTCTCCATTATAAAATGACGCCCCTATAGGTAGGTCTGCACACGCTGCACGGCCCACGCTATTGCCAGGCATTCCTTCTCCATCGTGGAGTAGGCTACTTCCCTCGGCAGGAGCTACCGGCTCAGGTACATAACAGGATGTTCTTGTCCCATTGTTTCAACCTGGCTGAGCACTGCAACGAGGCCAAAGTCACTGGTGTCGGTTTGTACTATAAACTGTCAGGTGAAGTCGGCTGCTTGTAGTCCCGGGGAACTGGAAAGGTCAGCTTTGAGGGCCTGGAAGTCTGTCTTGCAGTCTTTCGTCCAATCGACTGTGGAGGGCAACCTCTTCCTGGTGAGGTCCACCAGGGGCTTTACCAGGCTACTATAGTGTGGAACAAACCTCTTATATTACCCGACGGTGCCCAGGAAGGACATCACCTGCTTCTTGGTCCTGGGGGTGGGCCAGGATGCGACGGCATCCACATTTCTGGGCTCTGGCTTCAAGGCCTCCCTATCTACCGAGTGCCCCAGGTAGTGGACCTCGATCATGCCCAGCTGGCACTTTTCCTGCTTGACGGTCAAGCATGCCTGGCAGATTCACCCGAGCACCTGTGTCAGATGCTGGAGGTGATCCTCCCAGGTGGGACTGAAAATGGTTAAGTCATCCAGGTCCACGGCCACATACCCTTCAAGCAGCGTGTTGACCATCCGCTGAAAAGTGGCAGGAGCATTCTTCATGCCAAACGGCATGACGTTGTACAGTCCGAATGCGGTGAGAAAGGCAGAGTGTTCCCGTGCCTCACAGGTCAGGGGAATCTGCCAATATCCTCGGCTCAGATCCATGATGGGCAGGTACTTGGCCCCAGCCAACTAATCGAGCAGGTCATCGATGTGCGGCATTGGGTACGCATCGGTGAACATGACAGCATTGAGCTCCCTGTAGTTCACGCAGAAACGGGTGGTCCAATCCTTCTTGGGGACAAGGACTACAGGCGAGGCCCAGGTACTGTTGGATGCCTCTGGATGACCCCAGCTTCAGCATCTCGTCAATCTCCTTGCGCATGTGCTGCTGCACTTCGAGGAAGATCCCATATGCTGAATGCCGGATTGGGGGTGATCCCTGGTGTGCACGTGATGGATGGCTGACGCCGTCCTCCCGGGCATGTTGATGATCAACTCCCGGAAGGGGTGGAGAGTTGCCCACATCTGGGACCATTGGTCCTCCAGGAGCTGTTCGCAAATCCCCAAATCTTTTATGGATCCACCCGCCCAGACCGGGACGAGTATATCCAGGAGGGTCTCTGTCTCTCCTTCCCCGGGCAGGTTGCACACAAGAAAGGCACATGCCTCTCGCTCATGATGCGCCTTCCGCCTTCCACGGTCATGGTCCAGGGTTACAAGGTACTTGACAGCGTTGAGTTGCTGGTGCACGACATTTGGGCCTTTCAAGGGTGCCTGAAGCTTGTCCTGTGGTACAGGGACCAGTACCCACACTCACTGACCCACCTGGTAGGTCCTATCACAAGAGTTCTGGTAGTACCACTGCTTCTGGTCAGCCTGGGCCCGTTGCTTATTTTCATGCACCAGCTGCGTCAAAGCATGCATTTTGTCATGAAAGCACACAACATACTCGATGACCGACACCTCCGGGGTGGCTAAGTCTCCCTCCCAGGCCTTCTTCACCAGAGCCAGGGGCCCCCCATACACGTCGCCCATACAGGAGTTTGAAGAGCTAGAACCCCATTGAGGCATGTGAACCTCCCGGTAAGTGAACAGCAGGTATGGGAAGTACTGCTCCAAGTTGTGCCCATGGGTGTCGACCAACATCTTAAGTATCTCCTTCAGGTACCATTGAACCATTCACACAGGCCATTAGTCTGTGGGTGGTACGGGCTGGCCACCAGATGTTGCACCTGTATCTGCTTATGAAATGGACATGAACTGGGTCCCCCAGTCAGTGGGCATTTCCTGGGGAAAGCCCACTCAAGAAAAAATCTCCAATAAGGCAGTGGCTAACTTGGGGCCATATCAGACCCCATATTTGGCCAGTAAAAATGCTGGGCCAGCCTGTCCCGTGTCTTGGTGATCCCAGGTGCCCAGCCATCGGAATCTCGTGCACAACCCACAACAACTCCACCCTGAACAGATAGGGTACCACCAACCGTCGGTCAGACCGAGAATAAGGGCAGGTGAGATCGCTGATCAAGACAACAGACTAGCTCAGATTAAGGTTTATAGATTAAATTAGCCTTGGAGGGTGCACTAGACAAGCAATATATACATAGGGACAATACTATACAGATATTGGTCAGAGGTGCAAATACGGATATGGTTACAAAGAGGCAGCAGATGTGTCTACTTACCTTAGGTTAGCCTTGTGCTGGCCTACACCGGGGTGAATGTGGCCTGCTGGTTTTGGATGCTCCTGTATGCTCGACGTTACCCCTCTCCAATGAAAAGGACAATGGGAAAAGCCGGGTTTCGACTTAAAACAGTACTGGGACAGCCCACATCGCAACCCCTGTCACACCCTCTCACACCCCCGGGACGGTCCACAGCCTCCTCACTCACCATCCAGACCAGTTTTGGCTTTGGTAACAAAATGGGTCATAATGGGGCAGAGCATGGGGACAGAACTGGGCCAGTGGCACTATCAGAACCGGATGGGCCTAAGCTACGACCTGGTACCAAACATGGCTGTCCTACTTGGTTTCTACTGCCAGTCTTGGCTTTCTTGCTTACCCTGTGCCCTACAAATGTGGGAGTGACAGCTAGACATGTGGGAAGTTTCATATTTAAAAATATGAAACTGGGGTGGACCTGTGATGAACGGTTCTCCCATAAATCCTTATGAAATATCAGTGCCGCTCAGACTCGTGTAACTCTTTGCTACCCCTTTGTTGTTCAGGTCTGTGGGGGTCAGAAAGTAAGGTCCTGAGCAGGTGCTAACAAATTAAAATGAGAATCCTGTGATGTGTCAACCTCCTGCTAGGACGATCCCCTATCTGGCTTTTGTCAGTTGGGTCTGGCTGTCTTCTGCCTAATTGATGGCTTCCTGTGACATGAGTGGAGTTTGGGTGATTTTTGCAATCTGAATGACTTTGATGTTGGGGGTGGGGGGTGGCTTTGTCATTTTTATCTCAATTTTCCTCACACATACTTTAAATTTTTATCCATTATTCACTGAACGACAGTGGATGTTACCAAGTATATGCAACTCAACATTGATTCCACTGATTCTGACATTTTTAGAGACATTCCATATGTAGCCCTAGTACGCTATTTGACTCAACCACAAGCCTCAGTATGGGAGGAGCTCCTACTGGACATTTAGGTCTCATTTTCATTACAATTTTCTTTAGGCGCCATTACAGGTTTGTGTACACAAATTAATTAGGCTGTGCACATCCATATATTTTAAAAAACGTAAGCATAGGTGCACACTGGTAAGGCAATAGCATACATCTAATACAAATATCAGTGGCACACTACAAAACTAAGTAAAACATCAAGGTATATAGGAATTTTTTGAAAATGCATTACTGCTAAGGAAAATATGAAAAACCTGGGATTCTTAGTTTACAGTTTTTGATCAAGAATTGTTTAAGCTCACCTCCCTAAAGAGTCAAGGGGATCCCAGCACAGGTGAGTCCCTAACACTAACATGTTATCTCACTAGGAGTCCATTCAGACTACAACCTCTCAGGGAGTGATAGGAACTTGCTACTGAATTATCCTGCACTGGTTTAAAAGAGGTAAGGGGAGTGCAGCAAGCCAATGAGGTTGCCATCCCTCAAATAGACTACACAAATTAATTAGGCTGTGCACATCCATATATTTTAAAAAACGTAAGCATAGGTGCACACTGGTAAGGCAATAGCATACATCTAATACAAATATTTGTATTAGATGTATTACAGGTCTGTGGACACCTTAAGGTGCTAAAACTTAATAAAAGACCCAATTTTGGAAAGTACACGTCTTAAGAAATCTATGCAGAGGTGTAATAAGTATATTAGTCCTACAGATGTTCAACAAATTTTGGGGGCGTTAGGCTATGAAAATGAAAAGTTCGATTTTTTTCCAATAATGTGCAGTTTTAGCAATACCCCATATGTGGGTGTAAACTGCTGTTTGGGTGCATGGAAGGACAAACAAGTGAGGGAGAGCGATTTAGCTTTTAGAATGCAGATTTTGGTGGGTGCCATATCACATTTGAAAGTCCGGAAGTACCAGAACAGGTGAAACCTTCCAGAAATCACCTATGGGTGTATTGTGTATTTTGGGCCCACAGTTTTTTTTTACAATTGGGCTGTGAAGATGGAAAAAAACAGCAATTCCACTGTTGTTCTTTTGGTTTCATTTTGACGTTTTCCGTGCAGTATAAATGACATGATAACTATGCGGGTCGGCACTATTACAGCAATATCTATTTTAGATAGCTTTTATGTTTTAATTCTTTTACACAATAGAAATGAATTTGTAAAAATTCAAGTTTTTATGTCATCATAGTCTGACAGCCATAACTTTTTTGTTTTTATGTACATGGAGCTGATTAAGGGCATGTTTTTTTGCTGTATGAGTTGACGATTTCATTGGGGTTTATTTTGGGATTCACATTTTATCAACGATTTTAGGAGTTAAGATGAATAAATGGAGCATATTCTACTAGTGTTTTTTTATTTTTACAGCAGTCTCTGTGTGGTATAAATGAAATTTTAACTCTACTGCAAGGTTGATACGATTATGCAATTATAATACCAGCAACCACACCCCTCATGCATAGAAGGTTGTGTGAGTGGTTGTCTTATATGTATTTTATCATTTGTGCAATCTCCCCATGTATTATACTGTGGCTTTTCTGCATACTGGTGTGAACAGGTATCAATTCAATGTGCAGTTTGTATCATCTAATTGTTCCCCTAGTGGTGGGTTGTGTGAGCTACTGCTCAGCAATTACCTGCACCTGTTTATCTTTCCCAAGTAGCAGAGGGGCCTGTGTTGCCTCCTACTGGGTTCAGTCTCTAGTCCAGCCATTGAGCTGTAAGTATGGTCTTGTTATGTTTTTGAGTAAATAATGTCCCATTTTACTGTGATTTTTTTTTCTGTAAATTGTTAGTGTAGGGACAAGCAAGTAAGGAGGAGCCTTGACGGGGCTTGTGATCTTGCGTATAGTGGCCACTGTATCAACTAATACCTCATAGTTGATAATTTTCCAGTATCTCATTTTTTTGTCCCAAAAATACTGGGGAGCGGAGGGTGTCTGTATTTTGTGATGGACACCTAAAAAGTGCTGAGCAGCCTGCCCAATCAAATAGTAGTGGCGTAATAGGCTGTAAACCAGCATGGTGCACCACACGTATCTGTATTAATGGCACCCTTTTGTATAGCCTTATCTATATGCAATTATAATACCAGCAACTACCCCCCTCATGTATAGAAGTCCTTGTTAGTTGCTGTTTTATCAGTATTTTTGCGTTTGGGAAATATATGTATTATTCATGTATTATACTGTGGCTTTTCGGCATACTGGTGTGAACAGGTATCAATTTATAGTATGTCATTTTTGTGCCCAAAAGTGCTGGGGAGCAGAGGGTGTCTGTATTTTGTGTTGGACACCTAAAAAGTGATGGCCAGCCCGTCCAATCGTATAATAGTGGCGTAATAGGCTGTAAGCCAGCATGGTGCACCACACTTATCTACATTAATGGCACCCTTTTGTATCGCCTTACCTATATGTAATTATAATACCAGTAACCACCCCTGTCTTGCATTGAAGGTTGTGTGAGTGGTTGTCTCGTCGTTTTTGTTTTTTTTTTTGCATTTGTGCAGTCTCCCCATTTATTATACTGTGGCTTTTCTGCATACTGGTGTGAATAGGTATCAATGTAATGTGCAGTTTTTATCATCTAATTGTTCCCCTAGTGGAGGGGTGTGTGAGCTACTGCTCAGCAATTTCCTGCACCTGTTTATCTTTCCCAAGTAGCATAGCGGCTTGTGTTGCCTTCTACTGTGTTCAGTCTCTAGTCCAGCCATTGAGCTGTAAGTATGGCCTTGATTTTACGATTACAGCGACACCAAATTTATATTTTTTTATGTTTTACTGCTTTTACACAATAATATAATTTTTTATTAAAAAAGGAACCATGTTTTTGCATTGTCATAGTCTGAAATCCATATCTTTTTGTCATTATTCTTTATACAGAGCTGATTATGCGGCTTGTTTTTTGCTGGATGATTTGGTGTTTTTTATTGGTACCATTTTTGGGGCGACATGACTTTAAATCCATTTTTTGGGAGGCAGGATGAAAGAAATACTGTAATCCTGGCAGCTATTTCTATTTTTTACAGTGCTTACCATGCAGAATACATGACAAGTTACTTTTACTCTCTGTGTTGAAACGATTATGGCAATACCCAATTTCTATTGTTTTTTATGCTATAGTGTTTTTATTGTGTTAAACAGTATTTTGTGCATCACTATCTTCTGAGAGCCATAACTTTTTTTCCATATACAGAAGTATGCAAGGGCTCTTTTTTGTGAAACAAGCTGATGTTTTCATTGATACCCCTTTGGCTTTTATATGACTCTTTGATTGCTTTTTATCTTAATATTTATTTATTTTATGTGCTGCTGGATGAACAAAAATCTCAATTCTTTCATTGTTTTTTTTTGGATGGGTAACAGATTTATAGGCTAGGTCATTATGCATGTGGCGATACCCACATGTGGTGATACCAAATATGTGTACTTTTTATCATTAATCTTTTTGGGGTGATAGGCATTTGTAATGGTTAAATGGCGTGTACATATTTTTACTTTTTTGGGTGTACTTAAACTTTTTTTCCACTTTTTTTTACTTTGACATTATTTACACTTGTCCCCATAGGGAACTTGATTCAGTTGATCCGTTGATCACTGGTACAATGTATAGCATTACATAGCTGTACTGCTATGTACTGTAGTTGTCATGACACAGCTAGGCATGGTGACTTTACAGGCAACCTGGAAGTCTTTGTCAGGCTTCCGGGTTGCTATGGAATGCTTTAGCACCCTGCGATCATGCCATGGGGGTGCCAATGCAGACAAAGGTAGCTCCCTCCCTCTCTCTTTCCCATGGTTGCCTTTGGTCACGATTGACTGCAGCATCTGAGGGGTTAATCAGCTGTGACCAGAGCAAACTTTGGCTGTGGCAACAGAGCATGAAGCCAGCTATAATATAAATGGCCAGGTCAGAAACTGGTTAGAAGGTGAAAATTGCTTTCATACCACATGCCAGTAAAATTATACTTAAAGGGGTTGTCTCACTACATTGATTCATCTTACCTCAGTCCTGTTTTCTTGGTTTCACTTTGAATTCAGGGGCGTGTTTACTGGCTTCTTCCTTGGTCCTGCAGTAGAAGCCAAGGTCTGTAGCTTATAACATACAGTGATGGCAGCCTATATGGAGAGTTCAAAAAGGTCTGTGATAGCTATTATGAGACTGTAGAGCTGATGCAGCCATTCAAGAGGGGTTATCTCAGCTTTAGGTAGGACACTGTTAATGGACATTTATTGCAAAGTGAATTGTTTTTGAAGCCAAGTCGACTTGAAACGAGAACATCACCATAAAAGCGTTGTGCACTCACATTTTAAAGTTTTTTTTGGAGGTGCTGAACAATATCATTGTTTTTGGATTTGTTCCATAGGGTGGGGACTGGTGGCCTCACATCTTGGTTTTAGCACTCCACCCATCTACTCAGGATTTTTAATCTGTGCTGTGTATTTAGTCAGCTGGTGCCTCTCACATTCTAAAAGGTAGGTGCTGATGTGCTCAACAAGAGAATTATAGCAGTTGTTGCAACGTAGTGTAGGTCCCCCTGCATTGAGGTCTCGTTGAAGTAGAAGGTGGGCTTAAGCAATTTTGCGCAAAAGTGTGAACTAAGAACCTCATAAAACTTTTGTGTCTTTTTAACCCCTTAACGACCTTAGACGTATCCATACGTCCAGGTCGTTTGGGGGTACACGGCACCTGGGTCGTATGGAGTCGTCCTGAGGGAGTCGCGCGAAGCTATAAGCAGAAGTTCGCGCGAGCGGAGCAGGGTGTCAGCTGTATATTACAGATGACATCCCGCAGCGTCGGCCCGACCCAGGATCGCTACAAGGGGGGGGGTTAACTGTCTTAATTAACCGCAATGATTCGGGTCGAATAACTAAGAGTGACGCCGGAGGAGATCGCTCCTCCTGCGTCTCTTTCGGCGGCAGCAGGCACGGATCTCAGCGATCTCCGTGCAGCTCCTGTCCTCTGACAGACAGCACGGAGGCTGAGAATGAATTTCCGGGTTGTCTGTGACGTCACGATGCCCGGGCCGTGCTCCCTTTTGGGAATCATGTTCCCGGGCATCGTGACTGACAGTTACCAATAGGTGAACCAGTCATACGTAACAGATAGCACTGGATTCTATTGAATTTGAGAGATCTAAAGATCTCTCATTCAAATCCCTATGGGGGAAAAAGTAAAATAAATATGTGGAAAAAATGTAAAAAAAAAAAAGTGATAACAAGTTAAAAAACACAAACACGAAAAAATAAAAGTAAAAATACGTACAACCGCCTTTTCCCCTTTACAATCGCCAATCGCCCCAAAAAAGATCAAAATATAATGTAACCATAATTCTGGTATCGCCGCTGTGCGTAACGGACTGCCCTTATATATCTGTCATGTTAATTAATCGTACGGTGAAGAGTAAAAAAAAAAAAAAAAAAAAAATACAATCACAGAATAAGATTATTGTTCATCCCGCCTAGCACATAAAAATGATATAAAAAAGCGATCAAAAAAACTCCTAGAAACGCAAAAGTCTGTACCAATTAATCGTCAGTTTCATCCCGCAAAAAAAAACGGTCATTACACAGCTCTGTATACGGAAAAAATAAAAAATGGTATAGCTCGGGGGGTGGCCTGGCTTTGTAGGGAGGGAACATGTCGTGTGTGACTGCCCAGCTCCTCCGGGAGAATCCATCTTTTTCGCATCAGAGGCACCCATCATTGGGGAAAAAACAGATAATTAGATAGACTCTCAGGCACCTCAAGGGATACACCCATGAACCAAGGGTGCTATCCCATTTACTAAATTTCTTTACCTCTCCTGATGTTGTGGGGACAGATGACCCGCCATCCCGCAAGCAAGGCCTGCCGGCCGGACATCTTGCCGCTTTGTAAAGAACAGCGCGCCATACGAAGCAGAACGGGTCTCGGAAGATTCGTCCACCCGCTGCGAGCCAACACCCGGAGGCCCGCACAAGACAGCACCGGATTACAGAACTCACCAGCTCCAGACAGATGAGCCGGGGCCAGGAGGAGGGCGAGGAGAGGGACGCCAAGACGGCGCAGGAGGGGCTTGTGGTGGACAGCGGTACGGGCGGGCCCGAGGCATACTACACACTCCGCAGGACTCAACTTCGTGGCGCCGGGTCCGCCAGGTTCACAGTGCCCATTCGGTCCTGAGGCAAGCGCTGAGACGTGTCCCTCCCTACGGACTCGGTGCTCGTGAGTGCGGCTGGGCGGGGGAATCCCCCGAACCCTACAGAGACTTGCGGGCCGAGTCATCTTCCCCTTGCGCTTCATGCCGAGGAACGCGGGGGCAGCCGGGCCTCAGCAGGCATCCCCGATACAATGCCTCAGAATAACTGAGGCTGCTTAGCACCCGGGGTCCTTGCCCGGACTAGGTTGAGGCCATGCCAAGTGAGGGCCGTGGCATCGGGCCTACCGCCCTCGTCCCACACCGAGTTAAGGGGACCCTGACTGCCCACCTATTGAAGCGCACGGAGACCTCTTCTACACTACCCACAAGGGAAGACCAATGTGGCTTTACCACATCCTCCCACAAAGGCCCTGATAAAGCCAACCGGGCCTCTGGACACCACATTCCGATCACCAGGCCTGTATCAAAACTAAGAGCCACGGGATGCACACTGGGACGTCCGCTCCAGCTCTGGCAAACTCCTCCCAGGACGAGTTAGGGGGACACGAACCTATTCCAAGTCCCTCTGGACGGGGAAGCTTCTGGTAACTGGGCCAGGGGGGTGGACCCGTGCGCGGCTTGGAGCGGTGGCAGTAGGATCTCGGCAGGGGGATGGGGAGTTGGCCCTCATTCCACGCCGACCTTCCCGTGTTGCCGTGGGGGTCCTCCTGCAGCTCTGACCCGCTCGGGCACCCCCGGAGGCCTGCAGGATTGTGCCGACACCCCCTCACAAGAGGCGCTCTCCTGGACCTCTAACCCACGATCCCCAGCCTGGGACAGAGCCCCATCACGGATCGCGGAGGCGAATCACTTGGAAGAGGACTCCAATGCAACCGCAGCCGCGGGAATTGCCCTGACATCCACTCATCTTGCACAGATCCCGCCTTGAAAAGCCCATCGCTCGCTAGAAGCGCACCACAGAGCATAAGGCACTACTGTCCCTCTTACCATCTAAAAATGACATGAACTTATGGCTCGGGGATGCGACAATCATGGCACAGGACTTATGCCCTTGTCCAGGCGAATGTGGCGGAAATACAGGCTAAGGTCCACCAACTGAAAAGGCCCAGGATTCACATCATCCCTTGTGGCCTCCCTACAGTCCTCCCTGTCGGAATCAGGTATTGAGCAAACTTCACCAATCTTTCCACCCAGCTAGGACTATCTAGAAAACCGCATTCGGCGGAACAACATCAGACTTCGAGGCCTTCCGGAGTCGGTCAGCAGGGAGAAATTCTCTCTGAATGATGATATTATTTCAACCAGTTTATCTTGGCAAACCAGATGGGTCATTCATCGATTTCGTAGAGCACACCGTGCGTTGCGTCCTCAGTGCGCTGATCCACCCGTCCAGAGATGTCATCTGGCCGGGTCATCACTACACCATCAAAGAGGAGATTAATGCGCATAGCTCGTCTCATGCAGAGAGTGGAACACGGTTGAAGCTAGACTGCATTTATTCACAGACCTGTCAAGGAGAAACCCTCCGATGAGGAGCGGCACTTAAACCTCTGTCTCCGCTATTCAAGCCTAGAACATCCCTTTCGGTGGGTGATTTCCTTACTCCCTTCTGGTACAGACAGGGGGACCAGGTTCTGCTTTCGTCAGATCAATGGCAGACTTGCCCTTCTTCATATCCACACTGGGACTCACGGACTCATTAGGTCTTCCGGACTGGCCAAAGGCCCTGTCACGGGACCCCAGCGGTAGGAGCCCCCCAACCTGATGGAAAATCAACGTCTACGCTCTTACCTAACTTCCACCAAAACCGCAGAGCTTCCCGCCGCAGACCAAGAAGCCCGGCATGGCCCGGCAATCCAAGGGCCACGAACTCCTCCCCGCTGACGCCTTCCTTGTAGGGAGTCAATTCCACCATGATAGTTTATTTGCCCCTCTACGTAGATTACTCACACCTAGTTCAGCCGATACTACTTTCATTGTCTTGTTTGGCTTCCCATCCGGGGTGGGACGGCGAGGAAGATCGAGCTCAATGGACTTTGGATGTGGACTCATACCGGTGAGGTTTCTGCTATATTGTTAAGCTACTTTACTGGCCTATGTGATGATGGTGGATGTGGGCGCGATGTCAGACCTTGGATTCCTGTGCTTACCTTCCTTCCTCTCCACTTATCTTTGTCCCTTGCTGCCCTTCCCCGTCCCCACCTTTGTGCCTTCCCTTCCCCCCCCCTTTGAAAAGGTGCGATCTCCCGAGGAAGGCGCTAACATTCCATCCAACAATCTCTCCTCCTATACTCCGGGGGTTTGCTAAAGTCACGATCTCTGTGGTATAGCAAACTCTTTCTTACTGGTTGTGTTTTGACCTTTTCACTGTTATCTTTCTTTCTGGTCCTCCTCACGGAAATTCCCCCAAGTGCAGATGTGGGCCTGTGCGGTTTACCCCCAACAAATGGCACTTCGCTGTTGTATTTATCTGCTTTTTTAGGATTTTGGCCTCTATTGGTTAGGCCTTTCTTGGTTAACGAATGTTTCATGTTTGCACTGGTTTGCTTTCCAAATGTCTCGGCTTTGCCGCATGCGGTGTCATCTCCTCTTTGTTAACTAGGGGGTCTTGATCTCTTGGGCACACTTAGGAATGGGACCAAAGGAGAACTAATTTCGTATAAACTGTTCCCTTAACGTTATGGGCTTCAAATCCCCCGAAAAACGCTCCCAAATACTCTACCACTCCACCCAAACAGAAAATCCCGCATTGCTCCTTTCTTCAGGAGACCCACCTCCTCGAAGCCCACATGCAGCATTATAAAAACAGATTACTTCCCGTCTGGTGTCATTAGCAGATGCACATCCTGAGGGTTTAGGGCGGTGGCCGTCTTCTTACACAGATCCCTGGACGGTTTCCGGTTATCAACACATTCTGAGGATAATGACGCTAGAGCCCTTTTTTTTGAATGTGACTCTCCGGGGCAGATTGGTTACTTTGGCCCAACATTTATACGCTCCCAACACAGGCCAGAATTTCCTTCATGGCACAGATCTGGATAAAATGTTGCACTTTGCACTGGGCGGACCTTAACTTAGACCCTTAAATCCTCTTTTAGACACCTCTACTGGCGCTCCTCAGTGGCCCTAATCGAAACCCTCCATAAGAGTGAAAAAACAGATGCTACATGCTGCAGCTGATGGACATCTGGAGGTTGTTGCACCCGCAGGATAGGGACTACACCTTGTTTACTCTTACCCCCATAATTCGTACTACCGAATTGTTTACATTCTACCCACAACACTCCCTCCTCAAATACGTGGTCTCTGGCATCCATGGTAATGCTGTCCACTCGGATCACGCTCAATCCATTGTGATATAGCACTGCCAAATTGGAGGAGAGAACAGCATATGCATGTAAACTAAAGTGTAAATTTATCTGTCGCTGTGTTTGACAGGATTTGCATGGGAGGGTAGACTGGTTCATAGAGTACATGAGTCTGATCTACTTCTCCTCAGATCCAATGGGAGGATTGAAATGCACCTTAGAGGGGTTCTTATGAAGCATGGTGCCCACCTCATAAAAAGAAGCGTCCGCAAGCTCCAGATGCTCCTGACCGAATTACACTCCCTGGAGACCCTGCTTAAGGGCTCGGGACTGGACTGAGATTGGAGGAGAGGTGGTCCAGACTCGTCATGAAATCCTCACAGACTTGATGGAACATAAGCATAGGAGGTACCAACAGTTGTGTGCTAGCTCCTTCAACTCCTGGAAGCAACACACCTGGGAAGGCCCTCGCCCCCGAGCATGAGGGAGATAATGAGGGCGGACATATTTGTCCCTTCAATTAAGACCTCAAAGAGGGACGGTACACCTTCACTCCGAGGTGATCCTCGAGGTTTTTTCGCCAATTATTTACTCAGATTTGTACATTCTGTGCCGCTTGCCCACGGCTCTGCGGAATTACCTCACAAAAAAACTGCCCTGCCCGCCTTCAAGGGAGTCCCTCGCTTCCCTGGAGGAACCTTTTTCAGAGGGGGAGTGACGATGGCCATACATGTCGCTTTTTCATCCGGCAGGAGTCCTGGTCGGAACGGATATCGGCCTTCCTTATTTTATAAAACCCTGAGGGCGTGAATTGTCTCAACCCCTCCTCAGGGCGTTCAACGCGGTTTCTCTGCAACCGTTTTGGATCAAGCCTTCTTGGAAGGCCCATATAGTGGTAATACCCAAAAGAGGGTAAAGTCCCATCACATTGCCAAAAGCTCCGCCGATCTCTTGATCAATACAGACGCAAAACTCTTCGCCAAACTGATTGCTAAACCGTCTTAGCCCTCTGCTCACATCAATTATCACCCGGAACAGGTGGGCTTTGTCCGTCCAGGGAGGGGAGACGAGGGACAAAACACTTAAAGACTTTTTCTCTCCTTCATCAGGTGGTACGGACACAAAAATTCCCCTGCCTTCTCTTGTCGATGACGAGAGAATAGGCCTTTGATCAGGGTTGGCGCCTGGCCCTTCTTTACTTGGCGTCTTGGGAATCATTGGGTGTCTGGGCAAGGGAAATATGTGGAAGTATCATGGCCTTTTATGCTTCCCCTCAAGGCTCAGCTAAGGGTGTGAACGGGGTTCTCTCGCTCCCTTCACAATAGGGAATGGCACCTGGCAGGGATGTCCCCTCTGCCCGATCCATTATATCTTTGGCGATGGAACATTTGCTACAATGCTCTAGGAAACGCCCCAGAGGTACAAGGTATCACACGTAGATAACCTCCAGTTTTAAAAGCTCTGACTTCGCAGATGTTTTATTGTTGTTTCTTAGGATCCGATGGACATCACTGCCAGCGGCACTGAGGGTTCTAGAGGAGTATAGATTCTGTAGGCGTGTTCACACGGCTTATTCCGACGGTAGTTGTGAGCCGTATTGAGTGAACCAAATCCGCCAGTGTATATGGGGGCGGGGACGGGGCGGAGGCCGGAGCTGCGGCGGGGGGCGCCGCTCCCGCCCCTTTGACAATGCTTTGTTTACGGGTGGTTCGCGCCGTAAATAATGTGCATGTCACTTTTCCCCCGCGGCGGATATTCGCGAGCGGGGAGGAGGACGGGATTCCACTGTTCTCTAGAGAGTATGAATTACAGTAATTGCTGCGCAGATTGGCGCCGTCTGAAGCGCCAAATCCTGTTTACAGTGCGCAGTACGGCGCCAATTCGCGGGCAGATTAAAGCCAGTGGTGAACGAGGCCTTACAGTAATCATAAGATAAAATATGACAAAAATCTCAGCCCTCGCTTCAATATCACTCAGACCTCTCTGGCGTCTCTGATGACTCATTCCCTCTCTCTTGGGAGTCTTCCTTCCTCAGGTACTTGTGGCGTCCGGATCCCTTCAGACTCGGATGTTAGTTTATGAGCTCAATTTTGTAGCCTTTCCTTCCAGTCTACAGCGGGTTCTTACAAAATGGGGATAGAAAGGATTTTTCCTGGCTGGGACGCATAAATATATTAAAGATGAATATTCTCCCAAGGTTTGGTTTATACAGTTTCAAGCTTCCCTAGTAAAGCTACCCAAATAACCTTCTTTTTCAGAGATGCGGGAGGAAAACTGACATCTCGTTTGGTGTGGGCGAGGGGGAGACCCGAATATCGAGTAGGACGCTTGTTGTGTCTCGACTAAGGTGGATGGGGGGCTGTCGCTCGACAGACTTCCAGGCCTACTACTTGGGCCGCACAGTGGCCGTTGTATACTGGACGCATTTTCAGACTACGCCCCAGTCTTGGGTTTTTCTAGAAAATAGACTTATAAGGCCCCCTGTTGCAGCAGAATTACCCATGGCTTCCATCGGGCTATGCTGACCAAAATGGTTCACTTAGTAAACAATGTCCCCTAATAGCTCAGACCTCAGTCTGCTGTATGAAGTGCACACACAGCCTTAGTGGACCCCAGCTGCACGGGAGGCCGTGCAACCCTTGTTGGGGAACCACGACGTCCCCAACAGTGCGGTGTACTTTATTGTATAAAAAAGCACGTAAAAAAATTAAAAAATATACATATTGGGTTTCGGTGTAATGTATTTGACCTCGCTGAGTTAAGTACCATGTCATATATACCGTACAGTGACGCTATAAAAAATAAAAAATAAAAGAAACACTACCAAGATTGCTGTCAATTTTGTTCAAAACAGTCTCAGATAAACCTTTAATAATAAAAAGTGATAATAGATCATATGTCCCAATATGGTTACCAATAAAAACTTCAACTCATCCCGGCAAAACAAGCCATAACACAGCTCTGCACACAGCAAAATAAAAAGTTTTGGCTGTCAGAATTGGACAACATAAAAACGCTATTTTTATAGACGTATTTCTACTGTGTAAAAGTAATAAAACTGAAAAAACTATATAAATCTTTATCATTGTAATTGTACCGACCCCATTGTAAAGTTATCAACTAATTTTCACACTGCACGGCAACTGACTGTAAATTTGAAACTCAAAAAAACAATGAAAGACTGCATTTTTTCCCATTTTTCATTGCCCAATGCTGTAAAAAAACTATGGAAACACCTGTGCATCCAAAATGCACAGTACACCCCTAGATGAGATCCCTGATGGTGTTTTGAATCCAAAAATGGGCCGGGACCTTCGGAAGGTTTACGCCTGTTCCTGCTATTTGGGGGATTTGCAAATGCAACATGGCCACCAAAATATGCGTTCCAAAAGCCAAATGCGCTCCCTCACTTATACGCCCTGCCAGCGCCCAAACAGCAGTTTACACCCTCATTGTGGGTATTGGGAACTTGGAAGGAAATTGCTTAACAATGTTTTAGGGCTTCTTTTTTCCAGGATTCGCTTATATATATGAAAACGATTTTAAGTAAAATTGCAGGATTATTGAAAAAAAAAATTTTTTAAAATTTTCACAGCCTTATGTAAATAAATTTAGGTGAATCACTGGGGGTCTATTATACTAATTGCACCCCTGGATATATTCATTAAGGTGGTTTTGTACGTTGCAAATGCGAGTCTATTTTTGGGGTGTTAGTTTTAGCACCTTAGGGTGTCCACCAAACCTGAATGGAGCCTCTTATTAAATACTCGTATTAGAAATGCGACCCACAAGAGGTATAGTAGGTGCTTCTTGCATATTCTGGGGGCTTTTGGGTGAGCCAAATAATGCACTTGAGCCACATATGGGTGATCGCTAAAACGGCAGGAATCCAGTATCTGGGGAATTGATATTAAGTTCATTTACCTGGTCACATTTACCGTATTCCAGTGAATAATGGGAATAATATTAGAAAAAATCTGCAAAAAAAAGTTGAAATTTTGATGAAATTTCACCTCCTAACTTTGCTCTTAATTTCTGTGTATGAATATATCTGAAGGGGTTGTCATTACTTTTCTAAATAGTGTTGTATATACATTAAGGGGTCTAGTTTCTCAGGATGGAGTCAGCTTATGGGGGGGGGTATCTAACATGCAGGCCCTCAAAGCCACGTCACTCTCGCTCTCCTGGAGTGGTCCTTAAAAAAAAAATGTATATTGCAAATTTTCTTGAAATGTGAGAAAATTACTACTATAATTTCTAAGCCCTCCTATTGTCGTAAAAAAAAAAAAAAAGATATTTCAAAAATGATGCCAAAACTATAGTTGGACATTTGGTAAGATTGTAGTTATAAACATTTTGTGGTGAATAATTTATCTGTCTTTGCCACGCAGCGAAATTTTGAAACTTTCAAAAATCGCAAATTTTTAAAATTTTCATGAAATTTTGATATTTTTCACAAAACAAAACATGGATTGTATGGTATAAAAAATTTCATACTACTTAAAGCACAATGTGTCACGAGAAAACAATCTATGAATCACATAATGACATAGGGTAAAAGTGTCAAAAAAGATATTCTCACATAAATTTTTGACACATGTCAGATTTCAAAAATAGGGCTGTGTCAGGAAGGTCAAAACAGGCTGGGTCCTTAAGGGGTTAAAGCAGAAAGTTTTTTTCAGACGTATTCTATTTTTGTGTGCTGCTGATATTGTTATGTGTATTTGTTTTTGCAAGATCTTTAACATAAAAAGTAATCCTTGTAGTGAGACAACCCCTTTATTATTATTATTAGCA